>JAUESO010000591.1:0-50364 GCA_030914385.1 Drosophila antonietae | reverse complement strand
CAAACGATGTTCTGGATTGTGTACATACATAACATACATACAGAAAAGCAAGCATACGAAAAGAGACATCCAGAACATTCTATATGTAAGAGTAGTAGCATAGGAAGAAGACATCTAGCGAATGTTCTATGTAAGAGAAGGATGTATAAAAGCATGCTGCCACATCGAGCTTTGTATCATTGTATCATTTTTGTTTGTGCAAGATCAGTTATGATTGTGTCGGCTCAGTTAAGTTGAAAACGTCGCGTTTGTGTACTTGCTACTTATGTATAATTTTGTTTTTTTTTATTGAATAAACTTTTGTGCACCTACATTTACACAAACTGCGTTTTGATTTTTATATCAAAGAGAAAAATCCTCAACAGGTTATGGGCCCAGACGGTGCTAAAGAGTTAATGTAGTGTGAAATCGAGTGCAAGTAAAAAGTGGAATAGTGGCAAATAAGTAAGAAAATAAAGACAGTAAAAATGGTGCCGGTAAATATGAAATATGAAATAGAACGATTACGCGACAAAGACAATTGGCATTTGTGGTGTTTCATGATTCGCACGATATTGGAAGAAGACGACGATGTTCTTGCCGTGTGCGAAGGTGTTTTGACGTGTCCGACAGAGGAGTCTGCAACGTCGAAAAGAGACTCGAAAGGTTTTTAAAAGCTGATAAGACTGCAAGAAAAATAATCATTCATTCTATCGAGAGAAGACCGATGGAATTGATTGTGAGCTGCAAAACAGCTAGAGAAATGTGGGTAAAATTAAACTCCGTATATGATATGAAATCAGAAAGAAAATTTATCAGCTATTCAGAAACAGTTTTTTGATTTCAAATGGATTGAAAGTGAAAGTGTGGGACTATAATATTTCAAAGTTAGAAGTTTTGTGGAGCAAGATGAAAAATCTTGGAAGTGCTGTGCCTGAAACAATGTTAATGTCGCGAATCCTATCGTCTTTGCCTCAGAAGCTTAACTATTTTCATAGTGCGTGGGATTCGGTCGAGGACAGTAAAAGAACATTGAATAATTTGACGACTCGTTTAATGACAAGAAGAACTAAAGTCAAAAGAGCAAGAAGTGGTATCCGAAGAGTCCACAGCGTTAATTGCAGGCAACAGGAAAAATAAAAGTGAACATGAAAATAAGAAGCAAACTATGAAGTGTTATAATTGTGGTATGATTGGACATCTAAAGAAAGACTGCTACAGGTGTTATATATGTAAGAAGAAAGGCCACAAGAGCAACAACTGTAACGAAAGAAAAAGTGCTGAAAAATGATCAAGGAGAATCAGGCGATTTCTCAAGGAAAGTATTGATTGCGAGCAGGGACTGCAGAGAAAAGATGGTGCGGGTGATCGACTCAGGAGCTTCTGATCACATGTCAAGGCGTCGAGGCTGCTATTTTGCATATAAAGAAATGGATTCGCTGAAGACAGGCGTAGGTGGTGCTCAACTTATCAAAGCGCACGGAAAAGCAAATCTCAACATTAGTGGCGGAGATTTAAATTTGAAAAAATCATGGCATACGCACACGATGAAGAATCAGTATGCGCTCACTGCAAAGACGCCCAGTAGCGGTGGTAGTATTGCAACGATGAATGTGAATAGTCATCATCTGGAGGAGCTGCAAAAGAGTTGGTGGTGTATCGGGAATTGGCGAACAATCGATCACAGGGAGCTTGATAAGCTGCATGCCACGCATCGTGAAACTCTCAAGGAAGTCGAGAAGCTTAAAATGGATATTTGCCAGCTACGTGCATCGGTCATCGCGGAGACGACAGAGTATAAGTGCTTGCAATTGCAGTTCTCCGCGCTGTATAATGAATCCATGGAGATCAAGACGATGCTGATGAGACTCGTAACCAGTTGCAGATGAGCAAGAGTCAGCATCTGAGCGAGATCAAGGTGAGGCGTAAAGGTCAAGATGTGATTGCAATTTGTGAGGCGGCTGTGCATGCAAAGGAACGCGTTTGGAAAACGGTACAAGTGAAACAAGAAGAGCAACGCAAGTTGGATGATCTGCGCAGGGAGATCAATGAGAAGCGGGATCGTGAGGAACTGCAGCGCGAGTATCAGTTAAAGTGTCCGCGATATGCAGCAATGCCAAATGGAAGTTGAATTGGTAAAGCAGGCAATACTGGATGAGCAAGAGGAAATGCAGCGGCTGTTGGTTGAACAAGATGAAAAGCAGAAGCAAATAGTGTACAAGTGCCGGAGTGAGCTACAGGCAAAGAATCAACGCATCTCGGATTTACTACAGGAACTGGAGTCTGAGCGTCGCTCCATGAAAGGCGTATGGAATGAATGGGAAAAGCAAAAACAATCCATAGAGCAGGTGAACACAAAGCGTAAGACAATGGAAGATCCGCTGGAATCACGACATAAGCTACTGGAGAATCTAGTGAAACTCAAAGAAATTCATCGCATAGTCAAGACGGAGCAGAAACAGGCAACGAAACGCAACAGAAAGAAAAAGAAGAGTAAAAAGGGCGACGATAGCGAAGATAGCTTGGAGGACGAGGAAAAATCCTCCGTGGCAGCAGATGACACCAACAGGCATCTGGAGGTCAGTTGCAGCACCTTAGAAGCTGAGAAGGTCAAAGATGAAGAAGCTGCTGAGAAAGCTGAGGATAAATCAGAAAAGGCAAAAGAAGACAACACACAAGAAGTGGATAAGCCAACAGAGGAGACGAAAGCTGATGCCGAAAGCATAATGGAAGTAGATGAAAAGCTGGACACTCCCAAGACAGAAAAATGATGAAGAGACACGGAAAGGGAGGCGGAGAAAATGGAAACTGACGAAACTGCAGAATCAGCAAAAGCAGCAGTAGCAATAGCAGTGATGATAGCCGTATCAGTGAGGAGGAGGAAGAAGTCTCAAAGGCAAGCAGTGGAAAGCATGATAGAAGACGCCCCAAAAGATTTGAAGAGCAAAGAAGAGGAGCTAAGGAAAGCAGGGGTAGATTTGGCAGACGTGTAGTAGCAGCGAAGATAGACGAAATCAAAGAAGATCAGCAGAGCGGATCGTGCTTGAAGCAATAGCAGCATATGTATGTATATGAATGATAGAAAATGTCAAAGGAGAGCAGCGAGAGAAATTAGGAATTAAGAGTAAAGAATAAAATTTTATAGAGATGTTGAGTTTTAGGGAGGGTGTTGAAGAATGATCTCGAACAAAACTCATCATCATTATCATCTTTGTAGAAATAAGCATTTGATGTAACTGTAAAATCAGTCGTTGGCTGTTCGAGCATTTTCACTAGAATAGGCAAACGAATGTTCTGGATTGTGTACATACATAACATACATACAGAAAAGCAAGCATACGAAAAGAGACATCCAGAACATTCTATATGTAAGAGTAGTAGCATAGGAAGAAGACATCTAGAATGTTCTATGTAAGAGAAGGATGTATAAAAGCATGCTGCACATCGAGCTTTGTATCATTGTATCATTTTTGTTGTGCAAGATCAGTTATGATTGTGTCGGCTCAGTTAAGTTGAAAACGTCGCGTTGTGTACTTGCTACTTATGTATAATTTTGTTTTTTTTTATTGAATAAACTTTTGTGCACCTACATTTACACAAACTGCGTTTTGATTTTTATATCAAAAGAGAAAAATCCTCAACAATTGAGTCAATTGCGGGGTTTTGATATATAGCAGCACCATTCTCGTTGACATCGAACTAGAAAATGATCTTTAATCACTGTTATACCCTGAGCTCATTGTAAATGGGAATTCAAAGTATAATGGTTTTGTTATTCCCTGAACGCATTGAAAGGCAATTCAGGGTATAATGGTTTTGTGAAAATGTATGTAACAGGCAGACGGAGTCGTCAGACCCCACAAATTATATATATTCTTGATCAGCATAAAAAATAAGTTGATCTAGCCATGTCCGTCTGTCCGTCCGTATGAACATTGTGATTTCCGAAACTATGTATATTCTTGATCAGAGTGACAAGAGAGAGAATTATATCTCGTTCATCTATAGAGTTCGAGTCTCCAAGTCTTTTGCATATATGTATATAGATACTAATTTAATACAATTTCCAAATGAGTAAAAAACTAGAAACACAGTTTGGTTGGGCATATAGATATTATTGTCGTGATCATAATCTGAACACATGATTATGATTGTCCGTCTAGAAACAGAAATATTAATCAAAGAAGTTATGGCAGAAAAACACACGCGACCCCCAGCAAGAGAGGCGCGAGACAGCAAGCCGCCTGCAATGCTTACACACATACAGCGTACAAGCATAGATCATGTGCTCGTGCATGTATAGTATATGTTGTAGGTCGGATTTTTCGTATATGTATATATTCTCAAAGGGGCATATCGGGGGCTCAGATTTCGCAGTCCAGCAGACTCGACTACAGTTTCTTACTTGTTTTACATAACAATGCCCATATGCAGATCAAGCGAGAAAGACGCCTGCATATACGTATATTAAGCTAAACCTCAAGGCACCTGCATATACATATATATGTACGTATATCACTGTGTATGTGTGTGCACATTTGTGCATGTTTGTAGTTTGATAATCATTCAAAATAAAGCGAAGACTGGTTAAAGTATAAGTTCTTCGAAAGGTTCAGGGGATCTCGTAGTCGAGCAGTCTCAACTAGAGTTTTTTTATTTGTTTTTGTCTTCGTTGAATCGTATGTCCGTCTGTCCATATGAACCTCCTCCACCAATTAATCTAAAATAATTCGTATTGTATTTTGGATACGGGGCATACACAGAACTATACACAGTACACTATCTATCTAAGGATTGAATGTGAATTTTTAAAGATGCATATTGATAAAGATCTAGAGTTTTTTCTTGTAGGGCACCCCGACTATAAATTTCCTACTTGTTTACTTACTTATTTATTTTGTCCGCTGTTTCTTTGCAGAAAGTTCGCAAAGCGCTTCGAAGCGGTTCTTTACAGATTTTCTTCAAGATCTGCCTACGCCGGGGACAGGTGGACCGACTTTTGATACGACAATTACCAGTAACATAACTGGCCTTGTGGGAAAGACAGTTAAATAACGTGCCGTGTAAAAAATTTAGGAAATCGTACGGTAAGTTCCAATAACTACATTGGCTGAAGTATATGTGAGTCGACCACCGTCATCTGGAAACGCAACGAATATAATACATTTTAGGATTTTTCATGTAAGGTAGAAAAAAAGGCTAATTTAGTTTTTGCTAGTTTTTTCATTAGGAACAACAGCAGTGAACAGAAAATAAAATTAATTTAGAAGAATTCCATATATTCTATCAGTATCACTTCGATCTCTCAGGAGATAAGACGTGCTGCATTAAAACAAAACAAAACCCCGCTACTCAAAAGCAAAGCTTATCAGCAACGCGCAGACGAACAGGTATATACCACAAGAGGCATAATCAATAGTTGAGAAACAGCTACGCTAAAACATTCACATTCTACAACAAACACATCAACAGCACACACCAAAACAAGTATCAACCAACAATACACAAACCACACATACACAAATCAGCACTGCGCAGCAACCTAGGACCACCTCACCTACGAGTTCTCCCTTGGGCAATCTACTCATCAAGCTGCAAAAAACCAATCAAAAGAATCCAACTGAAACACAACACATGGAAACAGATATTAAGCTTTCCCAAGCTGAAAACAAATCTTAGTTATCACAGCCCACATAAGATCTAAAACAAACAATTTTTCCTAAAGACAAATCTAGCCCCCTAGCTACTGACTTTAAGCCCTCTGAATCAAGTAAGAACGTTGCAGTTAGGCGCAACTAACTGCTAGAGACTCTGTTCCAGTAGGTGCCGTTTATTCATTTAATAAACATTTAATAAACGAAATATTTCGGCAATTAGTAAATGTACATGGCAAGCAACAAACGTTTTTCCTATACATAAATACAGATTTACACATGTACACACTATACGAGTATACACACGATTTTCTATGTATGCATACAAAAGTTTGCATGCCACAATATTCTAAGAATTGTGACTGAATTGTGAATTTTTCTATCGTTACTACTTTAGTTTTGTAAAAGGCGCTCTAGCAGTGCGTATTTGGTTTTAGTTAGCGAGCTCAGACCATGGCAGTGGGGCTGGTGGTAAGCGCTATAACAAACTGTACTTAACTGCGTGGGTTCGAATCACGCAGAACTTTTTTTTTTTCAAAAATAATTTTAAAAAATTTTTTTTACATTGTATATTTTGTAAGGTTACAAATGTAGCCGAGGTGCAGGTTCAGTCTGCCCCAGGGCCTCACTTTACAATGTATTTATTTGTTCGGGGACATCGATTAAGAGGAAGGGAGAGTTACGATTAGCGCACGCTATTAGGGGCAGAGGCACCGGCCGAGGAACAGCCAGGCGTTGCCTGCCGGTGTTCACTCGAGGCACAGCGCCTTTACGGCCAGTGATTTATCCACCTGGCGAACGGGCACTGGCCACGTTCCCGAACCTGCCGCTTAATTACAAATGCTACGGCGGAAGGGGGGATCGCATTACAAGGGATATGTGATTCTATCATTTACGAACATGTAGTAATAGTAATAAAACTCATTTGCTTCCTTTGTATCAATGGGTTTTTTTATTCCTAAGCCTTCTCGGCAGTCTTTCTTTTAAGCTTCAGCTTTACCATTTCGCGTTACTTCGACCTCCTCGGCCCGGCGCGCTCCTAACGACTGCCTGGCTCATCTCCTGGGCCAGGCATTCGAGGTGCCGCTCTCCCTGTTATCGGCAATGCGACTCTGCCGTGGAGCTTTCCACCACGCCAGGGTTTGCATTGCCGATCCTCGACGCTGCGCGCGCTCGGTTTACAAATTCAAATTCTTAATAAATACTATATCAAAAATTCTTACCACACTAAACAAGAGCTCTTACGTGCTATATAAAGTGCTTACATACTAAAGAGGGCTTCTATATTCTACCAAAGGTTTTCTTACAGGCTATAAAATTCCTACGCTATGAAAGACTTCTATGCACTATAATAAGACTCTTACACACTACAAAGCTACCTACTACTATCAGCTTCTTATACGCTACGAACGATCTTACACCCCTACAAAAACCACTTACGAACTATCAAATTCTAAATACTACAAAACGATCTTACTTACTACAAACAAATTCGTTCTTACTTGCTACAAACAAATGTGCGGTTCAAGCAATGAGCCGCCTTACAATTTAATATTTGTATATTTATTATAAAATGCTTGCTGCCAATTGATAATAATTTATAAACATACTCATATGAATTGTGCATTTAAGCACTAGCACTAACCATACAACACATAGACTGGACAACTAGAACAAACTTTTTTCACGCACCAAAATATGATCGAATTGCGCTCAACTTCGTATTTGTTCGGTTTGGGGCAATTCGAGCTCAGGCAGTCAAAATTTGAAACGACGAATTCAGTGCGCTGTAAGCACTCAACCGGCATGGTCGCATTTTCATATGAGCACATTCTGTGTGCTATTTTCTTTACTCTCCCTCTCTCTTTTTTCTCTCTCTATCTCACTCTATGCGAGCACAAGCCAGTTGCCCGCAAAAATTGAAATTTGTTCGCGAGTGGAAATTCGCGACGATCCCGTCTGCCATTCTTAGTAAGAGTATGCCGAACTCTTAAACGGCTTTGCCATGCTCATGCAAAATTTTTGTGTTTTCGTAATGATTTTTGGGAAGGGTATGAAAGCGCTGATGTGCATAGGCATTACTTTTTCGCGATGAGCATGCACACACACATTTACAGTATCTTGCTACATGTACGAGCATTTATGTGACTGTTTGCTGCCTGTAGCAATTGCAGGCCCAACATTTGCATTTTAGAATTGTGTGAACTGTCTTGGATTTGTTCGATCTTGTAGACTTTCAAATCCTCTCAGCCCATGCATATGAAATGTATGTTTATATGCATACATATGCATTTACTCTTATAAATATTTAATAAATAAAAATGACTGTAATTAATTTAGTAACATAGCCCCAAAACATTTTTGAACGGGTTATAAACGATTTAAGTGGCTCTGGAAATTCATATGTATTGACAAATGTCAGAATACCCCATGTACTCATTATTGCCAAAATGACTGCTGCAAGCCGTAAAGACTCATTTGACAGTCACTCTACAATTCAAACCATACAAAATAGACAAACTACTGAATAGCTCAGGTAGCAAGAGAACAAACTGCAATGTGTTGGGCCCTGCAATTGCTACAGGCAGCAAAAGTTTCGCACACAGTCACATAAATGCTCATACATGTAGCAAGACGCAGCAAATGTGTGTGTGCATGCTCATCGCGAAAAAGTAATGCTTATGCACATCAGCGCTTTCATACCCTTCCCAAAAATCTTTACGAAAACACAAAAATTTTGCATGGGCATGGCAAAGCCGTTTAAGAGTTCGGCATACTCTTACTAAGAATGGCAGACGGGATCGTCGCGAATTGCCACTCGCGAACAAATTTCAATTTTTGTGGGCAACTGGCTTGTGCTCGCATAGAGTGAGATAGAGAGAGAAAAAAGAAAGAGGGAGAGTAAAGAATAATAGCACACAGAATGTGCTCATATGAAAATGCGACCATCCCGGTCGACCGCTGGCAGCGCAATGAATTCGTCGTTTCAAATTTTGACTGCCCGAGGTCGAATTCCCCAAACCGAACAAATACGAAGTTGAGCGGCAATTCGATCATATTTTGGTGCGTGAAAAAAGTTTGTTTCTAGATGTCAGTCTATGTGTTGTATGGTTAGTGGCACTAGAAACTGCTTTTTTGATTTGCCACGCTGCCGTGGACAAGCAATTTTTCTATGAATGCATATATGTATGTATGTGTATATAGTGAGTGTTATAGCAGTGAACTTTGTTTTTAGGTTTAGCTAACGAATACATGTTATTTTCAAAAGATCTGAGTTCAAATTCCGCTGGAAACTTTTTATTTATTAATCAAAACTTATAATTTTTATTTTTTAAATTCATTAATATTTTTATATTTATGTTAAGATGCTTTCTGCCATCTTAGCAATTGCTACTAAGCTATTATATGCATGAATTATTCAGTTGGCCACTACTGCCGATTTACCACTCCCCCAGTGGGCGTAGACACATAATTTTTGGTCAGTTCTTAGAAGAGCCGAGTCTAAAATAACTGCAAAATTTTGCTTATATTCCAAAAATGCGAAATTACATGGTATTTTTTCGATATGCCACGCCCCCAAAGGTGCTGAAAATTATATTTGGGTCATCCATAGAAGAGGATATTAGTAAGAAGAGGATATTAGTATTAGATACTAGTAACGGTTTGCCACACCCCCTGTGGGCGTAGATATATCTACCATAGTTTATTTATCTTGGGTTGTCAACCCGAGTATACAGGCCGAATTTCCAGTATCTAGTGTCAATAGTGTTCAAAATATAGCACAATTTGAAAAATCACTCTATATTCAGGTCCGATTTGCCCCGCCCCCAAAGGGCGCAGACATATAAATTTTTGATCGATCTTCTTAGAATCATAACATTAACTTACATGCTAAATTTCAGCGTTCTAGCTTTAACGGTGTAGAAGATACGTATTTCCCGATTTGCCACGCCTCATTGGGCGTACATCATCTAGTATGTTTACTGGCCTATGGGCGCAAGAGTTTTCCGATTTGCCACGCCCCTAGTGGGCGGATCGAGAATATTTTTACACTTTATGATTCGGGAGCATATATGAGTATATGCTCAAAATTTCAAGTCTCTAACTCTAATAGCGCCGAAAAATATTGCGTTCATACGGACAGACGGACGGACTAACGGACGGACGGCAAGACTGACCTTTCACAAACCCAATAAACTCTTTTTCCCTTTGGGAACAGAGTCTAAAAAGACATCTTGCTCATTTTTGCTCCTTTACGAAATAATCGACATGTTGCAGCTACACACGAGTTCAGCTATTCCATTCTGCTGGAAGTGTGGAACAGCAACAAGCGACATGATGCAATAAAAGATTATATGATCAAACAAAATAAGCAAAGACTACAAATCGGAAGATCAACTTAAATTAATTGAGCAAAAAATACTCTTCTTCTTTACCAACGTATGAGCGCCGCGCCCTGCTAACCGGACATTTGCTGCCGTGGCTTATGGATGGACGATGGACGATCTTCATGAAATTTTCAGAGTAGATTAAGAGTAAATTACAAGTCTCTAGTTGGAAATGGGTTTTTTTCATATTGGTGGCGAAGGGGGGCGTGGCATCTAAAACTGAAAATAACAAAATCTGCGTATCCATAATATCTATCTAATATATAAAATTGAAGTATTTAGCTAAAACGGTGTAGAAGTAGCCCAAAAAAACGTAAAAAAAAGTAAATGAATGTGGGCGTGGTTCAATTTTGGAAGAAAACGAAATTATAGAAAATAAATACTAATACGTATGCAAAATTTCAAGCTTCTATATCTTCAGGAACAATTTATGCCAAAAATTCGGGCTTTTTACTAGGGCTTTTGAAAATATATCAAAATATCAATATATTGATATTTTTTGTATAAAAAATATCGAATATTTTGTGATATTCGCGTTGGCAATTGTCTCATAACGGTGAAACGTATTACTCTGATTTGTAAAAATCGAACACGTGGTAATACATCAAATATGGCATCGCATATAAAAAACAATATTATGATGCATTTAGATGACCAAGGTACGACCGTAATAGGTAAATTTTGAAAGTACACGGTGCGGAAGAGGGAACTTGAGATGTACCGCAGCTTGCCACAAACTTCTTGGGAAAGCAATCCGATAATTCTTTGGAATTCTCATAAGTCCATTATGCCAGTACTATCGAAGATCTCATTACGATGCCTAACCAGCCCCTGGTAGCTAAGTGCCTTCGGAGCGACTTGATTCGGCAATAAAATGCGTTGTTTGCTACTCACGAAGTCGTATGACGGATTCTCCTATATCAGAACGCGTTTTTTTTTTTAATCTTTGAGTACCGAATACTGGTCATTATCATAAAAAATAGTTATTCTTATTATTATTTTTTTTTTTGATCGGATTGTAAAATTATTAAATTTAAAGTTGAATATCAAATATCCTTTTGATATTTTTTCAAAACTTAAAAATTCACGATACGATATTTTAAAAATATTCGACAATGCTACTTTTTACCCATAGTGCAGTGTTTTTTTTTTTTTTTTCAATACATGCACAAACACATACATACAGATGCTTGTACGTGCAATGTGAGTTTTGTCAGACGCCGCTATAGCACTGAACTTATTTAGATTTAGCAAAATATGACTAGAATAGGGCAGTGGGGTTGGTGGTAGGCGCTATGCAACTTACGCGCGTGGCACGGGGTCAAATCCTGCCGAAAGCATATTTTTGTATACCCTGAACCCATTGAAAATGAGAATTCAGGGTATAATGGTTTTGTGAACATGTATGTAACAGGCAGAAGGAGACGTCGCAGACCCCATAAAGTATATATATTCTTGATCAGCGTAAAAATATAAGTTGATCTAACCCTGTCCGTCCGTATGAACGTCGAGATTTCGGAAACTACAAAAGCTAGAGAGCTGAAATTTCAGATGAACACTCGTATGTTAGCTACGCAGTACGAGTTTATTTTGTTTTTTTCGATAACTCATCCCATTTCCAAATTATTGATTAAAAATGGAAAATTCGTTTATATTTTTTAGGTTTTAGCTAGAGACTTACTTTATATTATATTATAGATATTATGAATACACAGATTTTGTAATTTTTAGATTTTGGATGCCACGCCCCATCCGCCCCCAATTTGAAAAAAACGCATTTCAAATACTAGAGACTTGCAATTTGGCATATAGATAGATTAAGATACTCCTATCTACTCTGAAAATTTCATGAAGATCGTCTATCTAGAAATGGTTATTTTATAAGCGTCCAAAGTTCAGCCCAATCCACCCCCAGCCAAGGCAGCAACTGCGCAGTTAGCAGAGCGCGCGCTTATAAGTGCGTAAAGAAGAAGAGTATCACTTTATTGCAGGGTTCAGGGTATCTCGTAGTCGAGCCGTCTCGACTAGAGCCTTCTTACTTGTTTTTTTAATGCCATACATGTTATTTTAAAATACCCGGGCTCAAATCCCGCTGCAACTTTTTGTTTTTTAATTGAAAACTTATATCTTTTATTTATTAAATTCATTAATATTTCTACATTTATGTTAAAATTCTTTTTGCCATCTTAGCAATTACTAATAAGATATTTGTATACATGCATTTGTATAGTGGGCGTAGATGCCTATTTTTAGCCAGATTTTGGAAAAAGCCGAAGGTAACATAACTGCAAAGTTTGGTTGCGAAAATTACAGGGTATTTTCGATATACCACGCCCCCAAAGAGGCTGAAAAATGATTTTTGGACCACCGTTAGAGGAGGCCATTAGTATCTGAACCACCCAATTTTGAAGCTTCTAGCTTTATAAACATAAGCTTTTCCGGTTTGCCACGCCCCCGTGGGTGTAGATATAACTAGCATAGCATATTGATCTTGGGTTGTCAACCCGAGTATACATGCCAAATTTCTAGTCTCTAGTAGTATGATTACTGATATACGGTCACATGCATTTCCGATTTGCCACGCCCCTAGTGGGGGGATCGTGTTGTTCGATTGTAGGTAGGTTAGCTTCGAAAAGTATGTTGGCGATAGGTGTTGAGGGAATAGCTCCAAGTGCTGTGCGTATTCCCGCATTGAATGTTGTTTTTATTTTGAGTTGACCTGGGATCGTGTCCGTTAATGAATATAGCGTAGTCTATTTCGTTGATAAGTGTGACTTCTGTTATGTTATAAGTGTGTGGGTGTTGTAGTTAAACTTCTTAAGTTTTGCATTAAGGGATGGTTCGATATGTGTTATATGTGTGTCCCATCTGTATTTGTTGTTTGTTAGTCCTAATATTTGGAGGTTAACTACTTCGGAGATTGCAATGCTGTTGAAGGATATGCAGTATTTCCAGTTGCATAGGCACTAAATTGTATTTCTTATTGTAAATTGATTATATTTGCTAGTTTGTTGTATGTGATTAGGAAAAGGATTACTGATATACGTCAACCCTAAGGGATACCATTAAATAGAGGGAACGGAGAACTAATGGTGTTTTTTTTTTTTTTTTTTTTTTAATTTAAATCTTCCTATTGGACATGAAGTTTTTGATGAAGTTTATAATTTTGGGACCGATTTTCCATTCTATTAGTTGGTCGACTATGGAGTGCGCTGCGACCCTGTCAGAAGCCTTTGAAAAGTCAAGGGCAATAACAGAGGAGTGTTTTTTTGTTTTTGGTGCGCAGCGACTTTGTTATTAGGTGGTCTGCTATGTGCAGCAGTTTAAGATCTTGAGAATGGAGATCACTTGACAGGTTTTAAAAGACTGTGGGACGAAGGTATTAAATATGTTGTTCAAGAGATTGGTAATTCGTGTTTTAACGCGAAAAACTAAGTTGATATAGCCCTGTCCGTCCGTCCTTATGAATGCCGAGATTTCGTAAATTACAAAAGCTAGGCAGATGAAATTTCACATGAATACTCATATGTTAGTTACGTAGTACGAGTTTATTTTTATTTATTTTTTTCCAAAAACGCATCCCATTTCCTTGTTATTGATAAAAATCAAAAATTCGTTTACTTTGTTTACGTTTTTTAAGTGTACACCGTTTGAGCTACAGACTTCAAAATTGTATATTTGGATACGAAGATTCAGATTTGATTACCACGCCCCCTTCGCCCACAATTTTCATGAAAATCGTAGATCTAGAAATCGTTATAGTTAGTTATAAGCTTCCAAATTACAGCACACGCCAGGGCAACAATCGCGAAGTTAGCAGAACTTGCGCCTTTACATGCGTAAGAAGAGTATCACTTTTTCTGCAGAGTTCAGGGTATCTCGTAGTCGAGCAGTCTCGACTAGAGCTTGTAGTGGCGCTGGACTAGCTTAAGCCAGACTTGCTTACAATTACGTTTTTATAAATTCATATAAAGAATAGCTTAAAGGTATGCACTTAGCTGAACAGTTTGCCGTTCAGCACAGGTTATCGCAAGCACTGACGAAAGGAGACCATATGACAACAGGTAATTGTCACTTTCGGTCGGAAGTTACAACTGTTCCCAAGCGCTGGCTTGCCGCTCAGGCATCGGCCATGACAGGAAATTTTACTGTCCCAATTATACTATGCAAATTAAACTGTGCAAATTATACTGAAAAAAAAAGAATTCCTTTTTGTTTTAAATAATTTATCAGTGCAAGTGCCAAATCGGCCATTGGTGAGTCAGAAGATATTAATTTCAAAAAGACAAAAAATCTAACCTAATCATAAAAAAATTAAATTATAATTAAAATAGTTTATGATTCGTTAAATATTATATAATTTTTATCCCCACTTATCTACCCCATATGAATATTTTCCCTTAATTTGCACCTCTCTTTTGTAGCTCCTTTTTCTATCTATATACATGTATATATATCTGTATGTATATATATTTTTATTTTGCATTATTATTTTTTTTGTTATTATTTTTATGAGCATGAAGCATAATTTTTGTAGCAGCTTATAGCCACACTGAAATGAAAGCGCTTTCATCGCGGGATATTGCCGTAAGTGCTCAATTTTAAATTTAAGTTAGCTTTACTTTCTATTTTGTTTAACAGCGTTTGTTTTGTTTTATTAATATGTTGATAATTCTTGAGTCAAACTTAAGAAAATAAAATTATATAAACATAAAGCCTACACAAAAGTACAAAACATTTAAAATAACAATAGTGTCACCAACCCGATGGAGGTGTTTTATTTGCCAGACCGGCCAGCTATGCCCCAATTCACAGCCAAAAATGGTCAGTGATACTATTGAAACTAAGAACAAGTAAGAAGGCTCTAGTCGAGACGGCTCGACTACGACTACCCTGCAAAAAAGTGATACTCTTCTTCTTTACGCACGTATAAGCGCGCGCTCTGCTAACGCGCAGTTGCTGGCGTGGCTTAGGGTGGGTTGGGCTGAATTTTGGACGCTTATAGCTCCATTTCTAGATGGAAGATCCTTATGAAATTTTCAGAGTAGATTAGGAGTATCTAAATGTATCTATGTGCCAAATTGCTTTTTTTCAAATCGGGGGTGAAAGGGGTGTGGCATCCAAAATCTGAAATCAACATCAATCAACAAAATCTGCATATCCATAACATCTATCTAAATATGTTAATTCGAAGACTCTAGCTAACACGGTGTTGAAGTTATACCCAAAAAACGTAAAAAATTTAAACGAATTTTCGATTTCTTTTCGATAATTTGGAAATGGGATGAGATAAGTTAAACAAACTCGTACTGCGTAACTAACATACGAGTGTTCATGTTCATGAAATTTCAGCTCTCTAGCTTTTGTAGTTTCCGATATTTGGACGTTCATACGGACGGACGGACGGACGGATGGACGGACGGATGAGATTAATGTCGCCGGACCCGCTCCAATTAAGCAACGACATTATCCCGTTTCACCAGTGATAGAAAAGCGAATGTATGAAGAGCTAGACAGAATGCTTAAATTAGGCGTGATAGAGAATTCACAAAGCTCTTGGTCTTCTCCAGTTGTGGTAGTTTGAAAACCAGGGAAAGTTCGCTTGTGTTTAGATAGCAGGCGTGTTAATGCGGTTACAATTAAGGATGCATATCCTGCGCCGTTCATTAATGACATTCTTAGTAGGCTACCGTAAGCTGAATTTATTACCAGTCTAGATTTGAAAGTCGCCTTCTGGCAAATCTTATTAGAATCGAAATCGAGCGATAAAACTGCATCCATTGTACCTGGTAGGCCGTTATATCAATACACTGTTATGCCTTTTGGGTTTTGTAATGCTCCACAGACAATGTCGAAGTTGATGGATAAAATAATTCCCAGTAATTTGCGTGCTGAAGTTTTTATTTATTTAGATGACTTGTTAGTAGTATCAGATACATTTGAGCGTCATTTAAATGTCCTAAAAGAGTTGGCAAGTCGAATAAAAACAGCAGGTTTGACCATCAATATTGAGAAAAGTAATTTCTGCCTCAAAGAGGTAAAATATTTAGGTCACGTGATTGGCAATGGTACTGTTAGCATACACCCGGATAAAATCGCAGCCATTACAGAGTTCCCAGTTCCTCGGTCAGTTAAACAAATTAGACGGTTTTCAGGTATGACTGGGTCGTATAACAAATTTATTCAGAACTATGCCACCATTGCATCTCCTATAACGGATACGCTGAAGCAAAAACAAAAATTTGAATGCGGTGAATCCGCACAAAAGGCGTTCGAAGAGATCGAGGTGAAGCTTAGTACGGCTCCAGTTTTACATAGCCAAGATTTTAACATACTATTCTCTATACACTGCGATGCCAGCCATAGAGGTGTAGGTGCCGTGTTAGTACAAGCTACGTACAATAATGAAGAGGTACCAGTTTTATGTCTCGAAAACTTAACCGTTGTTAAAGGTTATTCTATTCTAGCCATATAAAAATTCCATGCTTACGTTGAAGGGCAAGAATTTTCAGTAGTTACTGATCATGCTTCTTTAATGGCTCATGTCTCAAGCTGACTTGAGTTCTCGGTTGGCAAGGTGGGCTTTAAAGCTCCAAGATTATGGATTTAAAATAGTTCATAGAAAGGGCAGTCAAAATATTGAACCAGATACTTTATCGAGAACATAGACAGAGGGTCTGTCTGCAATTACAACCGATTGTTTGGTGGATCTCGATTCGGGCCATTTTTAAGTCATCTGACTATCAAGAACTGAAAGCCAAAATAATAGCCAATCAGTCTAGATCACCGGATGTGAAGGTAGTTGACGACTATATATATTGGGGGGCTGATCATGCATTGGGTGAAAATAGCCGATGAACTTTGTTGGAAGCTTTGGGTTCCCCAACTGTTGGTTCCAGCAGTCCTCATGAGCCTCCACTAGCTTCTAACCCTGGTATAAACAAGATGCTAGAAAACGTCGATATCTTTATTGTCCACAAATGCCAGTAGACCACCTTTAGGGAAATCAGGCCCAACTCAACGCTTCTTTCAAAAGCTCTATATCGATTTTCTAGGTCCTTACCCACGAAGTCGTGCTGGGAATCCTTGTTGCTTTAGACCATATGTCGAAATTTCCATTTTTGAGACCAGTTAAAAATCTAACTGCAGACGCCATCACAAATTCGAGCGAGACTTGTTCCATTGCTTTGGAGTTCCCGAAACTATTGTCTCTGACAACGGTGGGCAATTCAAGTCTTAGTTGAATGCATACATATACGGCTGTTTACTCTCCACAAGCAAATGCTTCTGAACGAGTCAACCGATCGGTGATAGCAGCAATAAAATCATATATCATAAATCAAAAAGATTGGGACGTGCATTCGGCTATCGGCACTAGCCCATATCGAATCGCATTTGGCCAGAATGTGGTGACCAATGCATCCACCTACAAGCTGTTGCGTAGTTTAAAGTTCTTAGAAGATCGCGATATTCGATTAAGCCGCGACGACTCATTTGATCTCATACGCGACAAAGCAAAAGATTGCATGCAACAACAACACAGGCAAATCGGAAATACAGGTACAAATGCAGGTTCTGTAAATTTACATAGATCTAAATTGAAATTCCAATGATATTTCAAATTCAAACGGCGACTTTAACGACTTTAGATAAATAACAAGAAAGAAGACTCTAGTCGAGACGGCTCGGGTCCGAGATACCCTGAACCCCGAAAAAAAATTAATACTCTAAGCGCGCGCTCTACTAACAGCGCGTTACTGCCATGGCTTGAGTGTGGATTGGGCTATACTTTGGAGGCTTATAACTCCATTTCTAAATGGACGATCTTCATGTAATTTTCGGAGTAGATTATTAGTATCTAAATGTATCTACTTCTCAAATTACTCTAATATTTGAAATGCGAAAATATTAATGAATTAAATAAATCAAATTTATAAGTTTCCGATTTATAAACAAAAAGTTTCAGGCGGGATTTGAACCCGGGAATTTTAAAATAACATTTATGGCATTAAAACAAAAAAGATGCTTTTGGCGGGACTTCAATCGCATTCAATCGCATGTGTATACATGTATAGAAAAAGTGCCGATTTAGCGGCATAAAGTCCAAAATTATTTTGCTATATTTTCTTCTTTTTTCTTAGTTCCATTGTAGAAATATCTATCTAAATCTATAAAACTGTTTTGAACAATTTTTTTTCGTGCATCACAGGCTCTTTGGCAGGCCTGTAAAGTCAGCTGATGCTACACTAAGTTGTGTTTGCCAAAAATTGCTTACCACGGGTGCAATGTTTAATTGTTTTTCGTTTACGAAATATTTCGTCTAACTGTGGTGTTAATGATGCAAAATATTAATCAAAGTATGTAGAATGTATATTAAAGTGGAAAATTGTTCTCATTGTTGTGTTGTTTTGTATTTAGCAGATTTAATAAATCATGTTTTTGATCGAACCTAACCTGAAAATAGTTGTGTTTCGTGGAGCAGAACTAATAAGATTACGGCGGATTACGTAAAGTGTAAATGTGGAAGTATTCGTTATTGTATTTTAATTTCAAATAAGTTAACAACTTTTGCGCATAATTGGGCAAAATCATAATATTCGATATCCGTCGTCGCGATTTGCTGGAAGTGTGGCTGGGAAAAGCACAAAGTGCTAGCGCCACTTTTTATTAGCTGTCCCGAAAAATTAATAAACAAAATTTGTCCAAAAGCTCTTAAATTGAAATTAAAAGGGAAATACAGAATATCGCTTTCCATGTCAAAAAGCTGCTGGCCAAAAGTAACAGATATGTTGAACGCTTTAAGAATAAAAATGCAAGCTGCCTGGCAACTGAAATATGATTTTTCACGAAAATTGAAATTTCCAAAACAAGAAAAACCAAAATTCTAAAAAAATAATCTAAGCATATTTGCAAAATTTCACGTCCATATCTTTAAATTTGGAGTTTATGCCGCTAAATCGGAATTTGCGCCCATAGTGCATTGGTGAGTCAGAAGACATTAATTTCGATAGATAGGAAAAAAGAGTAAAACAAACTATAATCAACAAATTAAATAATATCGCACAAACCTCTTTGCAGGTTTGGCACCCAGCCTTATATTAATTTCGTTTTTGTGCTAGTGGCAAATACGCTACACTGACATTGGCAAGCACATAAGGCCGCAGAACTTGCTGCTGAAAATTAGGCAAATCATACCTCTACATAAGCCAGGCAGCCTTTGCTAGATGCAAATACTTTTTTTCAGCCACTCCACCGCTCAACACAGTCTCAGAAAAAAACTTGCGTTTTCCAATGGCATCGTTGATGATTCGCTTATAATGATAACCTATATAATGGCATCATAAAATTTTGTTGTGTTAAAAAAAAAGAAAGAAAAAGAAAAAAAATCTAACCTAATCATAAAAAAAAACTAAACTATAATTTTATTTTTTTTTTTTATATTTTTATTTTATTTTTTTTTTTTGGCTGAGGTAGGTAAAAATGCTTTATGCACCGTCAGTCAGGTCGTCACTCTGCTGGTGTGTCGGACTGCATGACTGCTTACCGACTAAAAAAACCTCCTCTTCTAGGGCTAAATTCCACCTTGGAACCGGGAACTATCCCGGATTAACCTTCAAGGTGGTGCCCTCGAATATGCCCTATCTGAGCGTTACCCTCTGTGCCTGCGTCCAGGTCATACTTCTTCCGCCGCAGAATCTTTTCGGCGAAGTCACAGACTTTTTTCCATGCATCTATGCTGCTGCACATTCGCTGAACTAATGTCTCTACTTTGACTTCACCGACTGTAGCTGCCAGGTCGATTCTTTCCTCCGACCACCTTTTGCAGTTGAAGAAAGTGTGTTCTGCGTCGTCCATTGTATTTTCGCAGTAAATACAGCTGGATTCGTCACTTTTCCCCATCTTATTTAGGTACTTTCGAAAGTATCCATGACCGGAGAGTATTTGTGTAAGATAAAAAGACGTTTCACCGTGCTTTCTATTTATCCACGGCTCTAGATCGGGGATTATTTTTGTAGTCCATCTTCCATATCTTTCGGATGTCCATCTCGCCTGCCAGGAGGCTGTGGTTTGCTGCAGTATGATCTTTGCTGCCTGTTCAGAGAATTCTCCGCTCTGCCGGAGTTGCCATATTTTCTTGCGTTCTTGAGCAAGTAAGTCTACCGCAGCTGCAGCTCCAGATACTGTGCGATACGCCGATGTTAACCGCAAGGCTGCTGTTCTCTGCACGGATAACATCGGTTTTCGCCTTAGAGTATCCGCCCATACTTCGCTACCATAGAGTAGTGTAGCGTTCGTCGTTTCCATGAGAAGTCTTCGTTTCCCTTCCGGCGGACCGTCAACGTTTGCCATCAGTCTACTCAGAGAGCCCGTTATTGCAGCTGTTTTTCTCGTGGCGTGCTTCAGCTGTTCCCTGAAAGTGAATTTGCTATCTAGTCTAACGCCTAGATAGTTCACTGTCTTCTGGGTCCTTATTTGATTTCCGCTTACTCGCATCTCTATTTCGGTTGGAATTTGCTTTCCTGTAAACAGAAGTAGCTCTGTTTTTTGGGTAGCAAGTTGCACACCTCGAGAGCTCAGCCACATATGCGTGCGGATCATGACTTGGGTAAGTCTCTTTTGGGCTTCTGTGGTGTTTCTGGCAGTGATTAAGGCCGCGATGTCGTCAGCGTATCCGATTAGAAATGTTTCTTCAGGCATTTCCAGTCTTAGAATGTCGTCGTAGCTGATATTCCACAGGTCTGGTCCTAGGATCGACCCCTGTGCAGCCCCTCCAGTCACTCTATAGAGTTTTGTACCAGTCTGTGTGTCATACAGGAGTACTCGATCCTGCAAGTAGCTCCTCATCATCGAAAACGTTGCTCCAGGGAGGCAAGCATATCGCTCCATCTAACACTATTGAAAGCATTTTTGACGTCGAGCGGTACTAATAGAACCACTTTCGTTGCTCTAGCTCCCTGTACAACTTCATCAATAGTCCCCATTGTGGATTTTCCGGACCTGAAACCATGCTGTCTGGGGCTGAGTCCTCCAGCGGCATCTATTACAGCTAGTAGCCTTGGTTTCAGAAGCTTTTCTAACAGCTTGCCAGCTGTATTTAGCATACACAATGGACGGTATGCCGATGGGGTGTTGGGATCGCCTTTGCCTTTGCTGATGAGCACAAGTCTCTGCTCTTTCCATACTTCTGGGAATAATCTTTCTTTTAGACATGCGTTATACATTCTAAGGAGAAAAGTTGGCCGTCCTGTGGCTATAATCTTCAATATCTCTGCTGGTATATTGTCTGGTCCCGGGAATTTTTTATTTTTCAGGGGGAGTGCCGCAATCTTGAGCTCTTCCTCCGTAAAATTAGGAGCTGAGCTATGAGTTTCTTCAGCTGCCCACGCATTCGTTTCGTGAATATGTGTTGGGAATAGTGTTTCCACTATGTGATCCATCGTTTCATCATCCACGTTTGGCGTTGCTCCAGAGTTCCTCAATTTTTTCATGACTACTTTGTAGTCAAGTTCCCAGGGATCTCTGTTTTCATCTTTGCAGAGCTCCTTCCACTTGTCTTGTTTGCTGCGAGCGATAGCAATCGACAGCTCCTCTCTCGCATTCTTCGCTGCTAACGCTTCTAGAATACAATTTGCAGTGCGTCATGCTCTTGTCAGTTTTCTTCTGCACTGTTTACATACTCGTCTTTTTTCTGCGATATCGTGGTTCGACCAGTATGCCGCCTACTACCATGTTTGCCGTGCGTTCTTGGCTTCGAAACATTTCACGCTTTTACCATGGCTGTAAGGCTTCTTTCGACAATTTGGTTCGTACTCAATGCCCCATCGAATTGTCGCTCACTTCTGTCTAGTTCGGTGAGTTAATTTCCCGTATCAATTTTATTTATTTCCCATCTGCACGGCTTTTTTTATAGGACGCGCGGGGGGTGCTTGTCGTCTATTATTCTGGTAGGTGTATGAGATATACTCATGATCACTACCAGTGAAGTCGTCCAATACTTTTCAGTCCTTGATCCGATCTATAATATGCTCAGATGCAACGGATATGTTCGGAATAGTGCCTTCGCATCCTGGCCTGTGGAAGGTGGGTCTGTTACCGCGGTTTTCTACATCAAGTCCAGTCCTAGCGGTCATATCCATGATTTTACGTCCTCTAAATTTAGTCGAGGGCATACCCCAATCTACTGCTCGTGCGTTGAGATCGCCTGCCTTCGATCCATGAGCACGTCCTCGATTGCGTCTAGCTTAATTTAGAAAGTGTTTATCACGTCGCTAGGTGTCAGGTAGCAGCTAACTACTTCGACATCCCTGAACCGTGCGTAGACGTAACAATTTGCTAGTTTGCTCTCTTGTAGCAGCTGTCCACTGGCACTGGGAATCCATATGGCTGCAGTCTTGGTTTCGTCTCTAACCCAACTCCGTTTGTTTTCTGCTTGTATTGCTCACTAATGATCACAATGCCGATAGCGTATTCCGCTACGATATGTGTCAAAAGTGCATCTGCAGTTTTGTTCCGGTGTAGGTTACCTTGGAGTATCTTTATCATGGTGCTATACGAGTGCCTGGGCATTTCTGTGATCCTGGCATGTGGGCAACAGAGCTACGCCATGTGTCAGTGCAGATGCAACATTTTGGGGGTTTTTTGCAGTCTTTCATTTGTGGCCTGCTTCCCCGCATCTAATGCAGATGCCTCCGCTATTTCGGTCTGGTCCCGTACAATTGGTCTGTAGGTGACCGACCCCGAAACATCGGTAGCATCTGCGGATGGTTTGGCACATCCTGGGCCTGACACTGACAAAACCTATTTTAAGTTGTAGGTTGAGGAGCGTCTCTGCTAATTGGCTTTCCAGTGTTACGAAAGATCTTACCTGCTCTCGGCTGTTCGGAGCAGTGACTTTTATCCGCAAGTCAGCTCTTGTGTCGGCGAGTGCTTTATGCACTGCCTTAGCCACTTCGGACTCTACAGTGAGTGAATCGAGATCTCTGATCTCTACTGTCGCTGTAGGCTTCAGCTCGGCTACCGTGGTACAACTCCGGTTGTAGCTTTTCCCCTTTACCGAGTTCCACAAGATGTGCCCCGGATCGGGTTTTCCTTATAGCTCTCACATTTGCCTTTTCGTCTTGTTGGATTGTGCTGCGTATGTTTCTTAGAAAATCTACTTAGCTTTGTCCACCTTCAGGTTTTATGAGCACTGGTTCTGTTCGGAGGGGCTTCTTTTTCTCTTTTTTTTTTTTTTTGGCGTTTTCGCTGCTACTTTTGGCTTCTCTCCGGCTGCCGAAGTAGCTTTTTCCACTATTTGGTGCGAGGCACCTTTTTTGGTAACTTTTTGCCAAAGATTTTGTGGTCTTTCGCAGAGTCAGTGAAGCGAGAGTCACTTTCCATTTGTGGTGTTTCGTCGGTCTTCTTGTTTTTGTTGTGGTTGTTATTATTTTTTTGTTTTTTGGGTCCCGACTCCAAGCCGCTATCTCAGCTCGGATGTACAGTCACTCATACGATCCTCATGGTTGTCTGTGCAGAGCAGGGAGGATATGCGAGGGTTGACGCTGGACCTCATGGGGGCCAGCGTTCAGAGACAAAATCTTGTGCAGATTAAAGATTTATATCTACTTAAACCTGTACCAACAAAAAAAAAAATTGGCGACGAGCTTCGAACGTACTTGGAGGCCTGCCAGGGTTAATGGGACGGAGGCAGCAGCAGCATTATCCTAGAAGCCATTTCCGCAAAATGTCACTCTTACTGAGCTTACTGAGGTCCTAGAATGCTACTCCTGTCAGCCCAGGTGCAAACAATTCATAAATCGGTGTATGTTTTCGTTGTCCATGGTCGGTCAAAGATTTCGCTTTGAAAAGTTTAATCTTTCTATTCTTCTTCTTCGCTGCACACATTAGTTAACGATTGGGTTGTCTGCCCAAACGCTATCCAGTGGGGCCATTCGTGGAGGCTGTCTGTCAACTTGCATTACCAGGGCCAAGGATAGCTATGGATGTCTCTAAATGAGCAACTTAGCGTTGCCTTGTTTCGTAACCCATAATTAAATAGTTTATAATTCGTTAAATATTAAATAATTATTATCCCCACCTATCTACCCCAAATGAATATTTTCCCTTAATTCGCACCTCCTTTTTGTAACTCCCTTTCTATATATATGTCAGGGTTAATTGCGTATGGCGAATAAATTTGAGTGCACCGTTCACTTTCACTGTCTAATCATTAATGCCTCCAGCATCAATACTACATCGCTCACACACATTCTATTGTCATAGGATATACAGCGATCTCTTTCTCTCTCTCTATATATATATATATATATATATATATATATATATATATATATATATATATATATATATATATATATATACATTCCCCATTTTTTGAAATTTACCGTTGTCTTAAGCAAGAATACCCATCGCTTACAGTTGATGAACTTGTTGCTATTTCAGTCGACAGGTACAACTACTCTATTCACTCTGTTACGAGACGTAAACCTACAGACATATTTTTCAACCGTACTGCGACTGTGGACTTGCAGAAAATGTTAGAAATAGCAACAATAGAACCAGATCAGCGCCAATAGTTTATGAACCTGGACAAGACATATTTGTAGCAAATAAACAAATTAAGAGTAAGGATAGGAGACGTTTCAATAAAGAAACGGTTGAACATGACAGGGGGTCACAGTTAAAACAAGATCAGGTAAAATATTTCACAAGTCACACGTGAGGAGCTAAATTTCCTGAAAACCCACACATGTCAAGATTGAGTTTAAAATTTCTCCTAATACGCCAAAGCCAAGCCAAAGACTTCGTGTCTCTAGCCAATTTACCATCACCCCTCATTTAATTCGTAAAATACTGAAATCTTTGCTCCACATAAAACAACAATTGTTTAATTTAAGCACGCTTTTGTACCAGCAACACACTCTCCCATACCAACACTTATACACAGCATATAACCTAAACTAAGCAAAGATTGTGTAATTTAAGATATTATTGTACTACTAACACATTTTCTATCGTTAGAGCGATATTACTTCCATCTCTATGCCTAGCGTCAGCGGAGGCACTCCACATCTTTAAATATGACAGCCCCCTCGTCGCATTTAGGCAACCCAGTGGTTGGAGAGTGGACGGATACTTCAATCTGATCCACTTAGTGAAGTTGGATGAGATTGAGGCGGCCATCGAGGGAACTCGGAAAGAGGCCCAGGAGTTGAACGGAGGGCAGACCCGCGTTTTGACCTTATACCATTTAGAGCAGGCACAACGCATGCTCTATAAATTGGCAAGAACACGAGAAACTCGTTCAATTGATTGGCTGGGATCGGGGTGGAAATGGATGGCGGGTTCACCAGACGCTTCGGACTGGCGCGCGATTCTCAACACACGGGATAATTTAGTCAAAACAACAATCAACAGTACAAAATCAACGATAGGCTGTTCGAGGCGTTTCGATGCCTGCTCTTCCGCGCAGACGCTGGTATTGCCTATTGTCAGGCAATTTTTGGTGCTGGCGAAAGTTTCATCTTGGGCCAACAGTAGTTTCCCATGATTGGAATCTATCTGTTTCCCTGAAGTGATTGTCGGTCGGATGAGCAACATCTGGTATTCCTTGGCAACGACCTTTGGCAGCGCTAGTATATAAAGAAGCGTCGTGCCATTTGTCACGATGATAGGCTTCGCGAACTCTGTTGCTTCTACCGCGCTTTGGTAGGGTAGCGAGTCCATCTCTTTGAGCAGCGTTCGTATCTCCTCCTCGTCCACCAAGTTGCTGTTCACTCAGCCAGCTTTTGCGAATCGGCAAACTCTGCTCAATTCGCCCACCTGGCTTTCTAGCAGAATTGCTTTATGTAAGGTGGTTATGACGGTCTTTTCGTTGCCGCTGATGGTGTTGACTCTCTCTATGATGTTGTTTAATTTATCCAGTGATTGTTTTGATGCCTCAAACAGCCTATCGTTGATTTTGTACTGTTGATTGTTGTTTTGACTAAATTATCCCGTGTGTTGAGAATCGCGCGCCAGTCCGAAGCGTCTGGTGAACCCGCCATCCATTTCCACCCCGATCCCAGCCAATCAATTGAACGAGTTTCTCGTGTTCTTGCCAATTTATAGAGCATGCGTTGTGCCTGCTCTAAATGGTATAAGGTCAAAACGCGGGTCTGCCCTCCGTTCAACTCCTGGGCCTCTTTCCGAGTTCCCTCGATGGCCGCCTCAATCTCATCCAACTTCACTAAGTGGATCAGATTGAAGTATCCGTCCACTCTCCAACCACTGGGTTGCCTAAATGCGACGAGGGGGCTGTCATATTTAAAGATGTGGAGTGCCTCCGTGTATCCGTCCAATCTTGACATGTGTGGGTTTCCAGGAAATTTAGCTCTTCACGTGTGACTTGTGAAATATTTTACCTGATCTTGTTTTAACTGTGACCCCCCTGTCTTGTTCAACCGTTTCTTTATTGAAACGTCTCCTATCCTTACTCTTAATTTGCTTATTTGCTACAAATATGTCTTGTCCAGGTTCATAAACTATTGGCGCTGATCTGGTTCTATTGTTGCTATTTCTAACATTTTCTGCAAGTCCACAGTCGCAGTACGGTTGAAAAATATGTCTGTAGGTTTACGTTTCGTAACAGAGTGAATAGAGTTGTTGTATCTGTCGACTGAAATAGCAACAAGTTCATCAACTGTAAGCGATGGGTATTCTTGCTTAAGACAACGGTAAATTTCCAAAAATGGGGATTGAAATCTTTCAACTTGACCGTTCACTTCACTCTTTTGTGAAGGGGCGCGGTATACCTCAATATCCAGGGCTTTGAGAAAATTTAAAACTGTAGGGCAGAGTAATCCTCGCTCGTTGTCAGATACCAATGTTTTTGGTGAGGTGAAGTAATGCAAGACTTTAACTAATTCTTCGCGCAGGTGTAGCGCGGATTTTGACTGTATCGGAAATAACTTGGCATATTTAGAAAATTTGTCTATGCAACTGAGATATTTCCTTTTCTCAAGCATAATAAAAAGGTCTATGTACAACACTTCGCAAGGACGAGTAGGAACTGGCGTGGGTTGCAGGAGCGGCTTGTTTGGATGACGATCATATTTTTGATATTTGCAAACTTGGCATGCAGCCGTGAAGGCTTTAATACGGCTGGCCATTTTTAAGAAATAACAACTATCCAGAAGTTGTTGCCTAATCTCTCTTGAATTTCTGTGCGCTCGGGCATGTTCTTCTGCTATGGCTGCTACTATATCGTCCTCGTTAGCGATGTCTTTCACTAATTTTTATGCTATTCTAATTTGGAAGAGAGTGAATTGTTTCAAGTAACACTCTTGGAAAGATTGTAAATAACTATCATGAATTTTTACTCCGTTTATAATAATCGGACGTAAGTACTTTTTTAGAGCGATGGTTAGCGGCGTTGCATTATGGCTTGTCAGAGGGATAATGTGTCTTGAATACCCTGGAAATGGTTTCTCGAGGACATAAGTTATTGCTTCGGGGTCAAACACTAATTGGTTTCTGCAAACGTTGATTGGAGCATCAACGTGAGGTACGAGGTCAGTCGCGTCTTGTAGTGCGCTATGCACCGTGACCACTGAGTCCGAGCCAGCGTATGAAACGCCAACAGCAAGCGAGTTTGTGTCGAGAATGTTAACCTGAGGATGTAAACGAGAGAGCGCATCCGCGACTACATTTGACTTTCCGGGTTTATAAAACAACTCGCAGTTGTACTCCTCTATTCGCGCCTTCCACCTTTTCAAATTAGCATTGTAATTACGATTCCCTAAGGCGTAGGTAAGAGGTTGGTGATCTGTAAAGATCTTGATAGAACCAGCGCCGTAAAGGTACGAGCGCAAATTATCTAAAGCCAAGATAATTGCTAACATTTTCTTCTCGTTTACTGCATAGCCCTCCTCTGTTCTATTCAAAGACCTGGAGATGTAAGCAATCGGTCTGTCTTTCCCGTCCTGAATTTGGGACAAAACTCCACCCAACGCGTAATCAGACGAGTCAGTAGTCAAGTGGAAAGGCTTATGGAAATCGGGGAAAGCTAGCACTTCAGAAGACGAAAGGAGAGTTTTTAATTCCTCAAATGCCTTCAAACCTTCCTCATCGAGTTGGATAAGAACTTTCTTTGATTGGGAAGCTTTGACTCCAGCGCCCTCACCTTGTGTCAGGTTGGTAAGAGGTTTCGCCATTTTCGCGTAGTCTTGAATGAACTTCCTATAGTAAGAGGTCATGCCAAAGAAAGTCTTTAGCTCTTTGACGTTAAAAGGTGGCGCAAGCTTCCTAATAACCTCTACTTTTTTTCAAGTCCGGTCTTTTGCCATCAGCGGATACGATGTATCTTAAAAATTCAACCTTAGTGAACAAGAAACGAGTCTTCTCAAGATTAACCTTCAAGTTTACTTCGCGAAGTGTTTTAAAGATCTGTCGCAAGTGTCTCCAATGATTTTCATAGCTATCACTGAAGCTGATTATGTCATCCACGTGTACGTAACATATCTTTCCAATGAATGGTCTGAGCACATCGTCGATCATGCGCTGAAATATAGCGGGGGCGTTCCGCAGACCGAAAGGCAGCCTGGTGAATTCATACTTGCCATTCACAGTTGAGAAAGCGGTTTTTGGTATGTCAGTTTCTTTCATCAACACCTGATGGAATCCTGAAGTCAGGTCAAGTGTTGTAAAGTATTTTGCTTTGCAGAGACTGGCTATGGTCGAAGTAATGTCCAGCATGTGGTAGGTATCTGGTGTCGTTAATGTATTAAGGCGTTTAAAATCTATCACCATGCGGTACTGCTTCTCACCATTCGGTTTGGGCTTCTTAGGAACCACCCAAATTGGTGAATTGTAAGGGCTTTTTTGATGGTCTGATTACACCCTCTTTTTCTAACTCTGCAACCTGCCGTTCAAATTCTTCTCTCATATGAGCTGGGTAGGGGTATATTTTCGAATAAACATCATGCGTAGTAGCACGAATTTCGACTCTCTCGGTTGGAAAACGTCTGTGAACTCGTCGAGTAACAAGTCAAGCGTGTTTCGCACCTCCTCTGAGTGTGTATCATCAAACAAAGTCTTTACAGATTTTGATTTTTTGGCGACCAAAGGGATTTCTTCTCTTGGTTCTATCGTGATACGATTCCGTCTCCTATCTATTACCGCATTTAGTGCCCTCAAGCTATCGTCTCCAATAATACCGTTAAATGATTCGAGT
The DNA here is from genome assembly GCA_030914385.1 of Drosophila antonietae. Classification (NCBI taxonomy): domain Eukaryota; kingdom Metazoa; phylum Arthropoda; class Insecta; order Diptera; family Drosophilidae; genus Drosophila; species Drosophila antonietae. The sequence goes on along the minus strand of JAUESO010000591.1, from coordinate 21,130 downwards.
CCGGGAATTACGTAAAAAGTAAGTGGAGTATAATTTCCAATTGGTTCAAAGAATGGCTATGTTAGTTGTTGACTTATTTTAATATACCAAGTACGGCTTCACCAAATCAGTACAACCGGAGGCTATTTTGGGGCGAATAAAGTTTTTATTAGCTCCAGTGTTGCCAAATCAGCTTTTTTCCCGTCAAATCTGGCTTTTTTGAAAATCAAATTGCGGGAAAAATTTCAAAACAGCGGGAAGCGGGAATTCTGGCTTTTTTGAAAAATAAATTGCTTTTTTCCGCTTTTTTTTGTTGAGCAATTTATCATTTTTCTAGCGATTAATCTGTTGTTCATTGTAGATGAATAAAAACCAAATAGTTCACTAGTTCAATTTTTAATGAACGATTTAATCGATATTATAGTGGAACTAACTTACCAGAATTTCGATTATTAAACTAGAATATCGAACTAAGTTCGTTCAAATAGCTCAATTGATCTTTTTGTGAACATTGTTATTGAACTCTTTTATTCTGTGGAAAAAAGACGTAAGAATGCCAAAAGATTATAAGCAAAAATGGCGAGATGTGTGGCTTAACAGCCACGAATTCAAATGTTGGCTGCGGATGGACGTAAATGATAATACGCGAGCATATTGCAGTTATTGCAAATGCAGTATAACTGCCAAGTTAAGTGATTTGCGTGCCCATGCTAGCTTTAAAAAACATAAAAATGCAGGAGGATTTCAGCAAAAAAATAAAATACCTTTTGCTGGAGTTACTACAAAAACGGCTGTGCAGGAGGCAGCGCTGTGTTTATTTGTGGCACAACACTCGCGATTTCACCAGTTGACCAGATATCAAATTTGTGCGCGAAACATTTTAGTGGTGGATCTGGTAGTTCTTTGAAGCTGCATAGAACAAAATGCTCAAATATTATCAAAAACGTTTTGGCACCAAATTTTTTTGATGACCTTTGTTCCGAATATGATTGAATATGATTGGCACTATAGAAACATATGAAAAAGAAAATATATGTCATGAAGTAGATGAATTACAAAACTTTCTGTAAAAATATATCCCAGAAAACCAATCAAAAACATAAGCTTTTTTTTCGGATTCTTTTCAAAAAATTTCAGCTTTTTTTTACAATCTTCCCACTAAAAACAGCTTTTTTTGCTCGATAAAAGTTGGCAACACTGCTACTAAGAACTGAAGCTCTGCCCCTTCTTTCGTACAATATTCTATATATGGTACGCTAGAGAGGCATTTGTCATAAAATTTATTTGCCCCTCGTCCAGCTGTTCCAAGCCTTCTTCGGTCTGATTCGACTCATCCTCTTGTGATGAGTGTTCGACCAAGACTGGCTGGTCTGCCTGACCGTTTGACGCATGAGACATGCTCATTTTGACGTAAGCGTCTTCTCCCACGGCTTCCACGTCATTTGAACCTTCTACATGAAAAAGCCTTTGAGCTTTTCGAAACGGATTGGCGTTGTCGCTTGGAACCCTCTTAAAGCTTCCTGGAGAAGAGATCGTTGACCTCTGTGTCTGACCTGATCGATTAGACTCCATTTTCAGGGTTGGCCTTGATACCTGCGTCCCATATCTTGGAGCGCACGGTGCTCTGGGAACAACCTGAGGAGTAGCATAATGACCATTGTTACCGTTGTTCGCGAAGGAACGTGAGGTACCAGGTACAGGTTCTATCGGACGTATATTACCAGGGGAAGCGGTTCTCGCTGCAAGCATGGGACATGCTCTCATCCTCACATTCTGCAGCTCGTTGCACAAAGAGTATGCCTCAGGAAGATCCTTCGGCCTGTGCAACATAAGGAATCTGGACAAGTCGCCATTTAACCCTGTCACAAAAGTATCTAGTGCCTTTTTCCTATACATGTCGGTGAATGCGGAGACTACCTCAGAGGAGTAAGGTCCATTCCTCAACTTCCCCATTATTAAAGAAAAATGACTATTTACTTTATTAAAGTAAACGTCGACACCATCGGATCCTTGGAACATTTTTCCCAATTGGATCTCCAATGTACTCAAGTCTCGCTTGTCTGCATAATGCAGAGCTAAGACGCGTTTTACACCTGGCCAGTCATCATCTGCCATTCCGTAAGAATTCAGAGCTACGTCCGCCGGTCCCTTTATCTTCTGTCGAATGTACAGAATTATTGCCCTATACTGCAGCTTGTCTCTTACTAACTCATAGTCAGCGAGATTACACTGCATGCAGTATCTTTGCAAGACGGTACAGACGTGGATATGTGAATTTTTTGTCCCCCCAATACTTCATTATGTCCACGTTTAAATCCGTTATTGTCAATTTAAGCTCCGGTTCGTCTTCTTCCTCAGACTCTTCACACTCTGATGCAACCTCAATTGAGTTCAGGTATGCATTCAAAAATGAGCATGTGCTCTGCGATGACAGCTTAATAACGGATCTCAAGTTACACCTATGCACTTGTTTAGCTTAGTATTAGTTTCTGTAATCTACATTATTGGATATATTACTCACTGTGCTTATAACATTATGCTTTAGATCTCTCTATCTCTTTCACTCTTTTGTGTTGTTTGTTTAGATTTCGTTCCCTTAAGTTAATTTTCTCTTTGTCACACTCTTTCGCTCTTTGTGCACTCACGCACAGACATACATATGTACATTTTGACTTATTTTCTTACTTGATTCTACATGAATTTTTTTTATTCTTTAAACTCTGTAATTCTGTACGAAAATTGTTTTCAAGAGCACAACAAAATAAATATGTTATCTAAAATAAATCGTATTGACTTTTATTTGTGCTTCCGTGAATTTACATACATATATATATATATATATATATATGTATACATGTGTACATATATATAGTGATTAGTATTTAATTCAATCTATGTCTTTGAATCATTTGTGTCTACACATTACTCGCTGAATAGGAGGCCTGGGCAACTGCCTAAGCAAATAACTAAATATATATACACAAGTACATAATTACATACATATTATATATCATCTTGCCTGAAGGCCTCTGTCGCTCTGGCTTAAAATTAAATTGTTATTTAGAATTAATTCTTAGTAACAATAAAAAATAAATAAATAAATATATCATCTGAAAGGTATTGATGCGTAGATCATGTATATAGTTCTATATATGATCTAGCTCCTTTGTATCAAAGGATATTTCAATTTGATTTTTATTTCAATTTTTAAAATAAAAATCACGGCATAATTTTTATTTTTGATTTTTTATAATAAAAATTGAAAATAAAAGTTATGATTTGATTTTTATATAAAAATTGATTTGTAATAATTATTTTTTATTTTTATCATAAAAATCAATTATAATAATTAAAAATAATTTCATTTTAATAACGCTAAAAATAATTATTATTTCTTAATTTTTATACCCTGAGGCCATTGAAAATGGGAAATCAGGGTATAATGGTTTTGTTAAATGTATGTAACAGGCAGAAGGAGGCGTGGCAGACCCCATAAAGTATATATATTCTTGATCAGGGTGACGAGAAAAGTTGATATAGCCATGTCCGTCTGTCCGTCCGTCCGTCTGTCTGTCTGCCTGTCTGTCCGTATGTTTGAACGCGTCGATTTCCGAAGATACAAAAGCTAGAGAGTTCATTCTTTTGTGTTAGGTTCGTATATTGCACGCGCAGTACGAGTTTGTTTCAGAAATTCGATAACTTGTATATTTCCAAAGTTATCGATAAAAAAACTTTATCGGGAACCAGTTATAAAATTTTATCTAATTCATCTTTAGAGTTAGAGTCTCTAAGTCTTCTGCATATATATAGATACTAATTTATTACAATTTCGGTTTTTGTCAGATTTTAGATTTCGGTCCCCGATTCCCCCCACACCCCCAAATGTGTAAAAAATGCATTTCAAATACTAGAGACATGCACTTTGGCTTAGCATATAGATATGAATATCATATTCATAATCTGAAGAGGTCAATACGTTTGTCCGTCTAGAAACAGAATTATTAATCAATAAAGTTTTCGCAGCAAAACCCTTGTGGCGCAGCAACAAAGGCAGCGAGACAGCAAGCCGCCTGCATTGCTTATATACATACAGGCGTACAAGCATAGATCAGCGTGTGTGTGCTCGTGATTTTGCATGTATAGTTTCTTACGCGTGGAGAATCGAAACGAAGCATTCTTGGAATATTATTCGTTCGAAGAAGGGCTCAGGGGATTTCGTAGTCGAGCAGTCTCGACTACAGCTTTCTTACTTGTTATTTAGAGAAAATGTCGCACAAATTTTGTTGTTAAACACTCACACCGCGAAAGGAAAGTGATCCCTGTTCGGACGCCAGTTAAGGTTTGTGACGCCACGAAATGCTGGTGAGCGCCCCATCCTTTCATACTTACAAGATTTGGGATTTCATTATAGTTTCAAATAAAAAGATTACGTTATAAAAGTTTATTAGTAATTGGATTATTATAAATTGTCAGCCTCGTCTCCAGAATTGGACTGTCTTCACTTGGTCAAGTGGCCCCTTCGCAGTAGCGGCGGCGGCAGCGGTGCCTGCCGCGTCAGCGGTTTCGGCGTGGCCGCTGTTGAACCCGCTATGGCGTAGCGTCTCCGGTGGCGGCGGGGGGCAGCAACGTCAGCGGTTTCGCGTGACCGTTGCTGAAGCCGCGGATCGGTTTCCGGTGACGACTCTGCATTCTGGCACTTGAAAGTGTCAGCGTGACTGCAACTATGTTGCAACGTCTAGATGCGGAGTGGGGAGGCAGAGAGTGGTTCTATTGGTGTTGTTGGTGCGCAATTATGCTCGTGTTGATATTTGGCCGCTCTTGGTGAAGTGGTTATGTGAGTAAAGTGGCGGAGGCGACGGGCATGGGGAAGGGGAGCCGTTTGGCGTTTGCTGGTGTTAACTTATATATATATATATATATATATATATATTTGTATTTTTGCATTATTTTTGTACACTGAGCTCATTGAAAATGGGAAATCAAGGTATAATGGTTTTGTTAGATGTATGTAACAGGCAGAAAGACGTCGCAGACCCCATAAAGTATATATATTCTTGATCAGCATAAACAAAAAAAAAGTTGATCTAGCCCTGTCCGTCCGTCTGTCCGTCCGTATGAACGTCGAGATTTCAGAAACTACATAAGCTTTACATTTTTTACGTTTTTTGGGCATAACTTCTAAGTGCTCAATTTTAAGTTCAAGTTCGCTTTACTTTCTATTTTGTTTATCAGCGTTTGTTTTGCTACGCTGCTTTAGTAAAGAATAATTCAATAATCAATTCTTCTTTTCTATCATTCCATTCTATTATTACACTATCCCAAGTTTGCCAATTCCTTGCTTGTATACTCTTCCGAACAGCTGATAGCTTAGTTTAAAGCTCTCAAAAGCTCCAGTATATTCATCTCCCTTCACCTTCGTCCAGAACCCAAAACAATGTATCGATATCATAATTCTTTTTGTATTAAACTATTTTAACTAAAATGAACTTTTGCTAAGTATAATCTTTTCGGGGCCATGCGATGCAACTGGATAGGGATTTATTAGTTTTCCAAGCTGGAGTGGGATCGCTAAAATTAATGTCCGGTAGCTAGCGATCATGGTAGGGTGGGCAAGATCGGTCGCCTAAAATAACTAGCTAGAGACTTCAAATTTATATATTTAGATAGATATTATGGATACACAATTTGAAAAAAAAAAAAAAACTCATTTAAAATACTAGAGACTTGCAATTTGGCAAATAAATACATTTAAATACTCTCTATAAGCGTTCAAGGTACAGCCCAATCCACCCCCAAGCCAAGGCAGCAACTGCGCAGTTAGCAGAGCGCGAGCTCATAAGTATGTAAAGAAGAAAAGTATCATTTCTTTTGCAGGGTTCAGGGTATCTCGTAGTCGAGCCGTCTTGACTAGAGCCTTCTTACTTGTTTTTAATAAATATAATGTGGCAGACCCTGGAGTTGCAGTTCCTTTTTTATTACCCATCCCTCTTCCCGACTATCCCTTGGCCGGATCCAGCGTGTACCCTGCATAAGAGTAAACTCTCTAATCCATTTTGGTCTGCCTTGTAACTCGTTACAAGCCTTCTTACATATTTAAGTCTTAAGGAATCAAAAAATAAATTATCAATTCCTACATATGTATGTACAGTGGATCACAGCCAAAAATCTCCAGCAAAATCACCCAAAAATTGGTGAACTCGATGGAATCATGTTTGAAAGAGGTTATTAACCAAAAAGGAGGTCATACAAAAATCTAAGAATACTAATCTAAGAATTTGTTGATAAATTGTAATATTAAGTGCAGTGTACGAAATAAGCTGTGACATAGAAAAGGACAGGTATTTTAGTTTTCTTTAGTTTTGTTTTGTAATGAATTTCAATTGTTTTCAGGTTTCCTGGGTCCGGCATCGAGATATACATCTTCTAACGGTGGGCCGCTATACGTACACATCAGATCAGCGGTTCGAAGCAATGCATTCACCACATGCCGAAGACTGGACGCTTCGTATACGTTATGCTCAGCGTAAGGATTCGGGCATATATGAGTGTCAGATATCTACGACACCACCAATTGGTCACCCCGTTTATTTAAATATTGTGGGTGAGTAAAAAAAAAAATATATATATATAATATATAAAAATATGTCGGATCGATATTCTTATTTGTATTTCTTTATTAATTTGTAGCACCGATAATCTTATTTTCTAATAATTCTTGTACCAACCCTGATATAATGTATCATCTCTGATGTAATGTATCATCTCTAGTAAAGAAAATGAAAGAGAACCAAAATATTGTTTTACCGTTATTGATTTCTACCGCTTTCCCTCATGCGAGCCCAACAGATCTTTCATTGTCATTGAAAATGGCAAATCAGGGTATAATAGCTTTGTTAAAAGTATGTAACAGGCAGAAGGAATCGTGGCAGGCCCCATAAAGTATATATATTCTTGATCAGGGTGACGAGCAGAGTCGATATAGCCCTGTCCGTCCGTCCGTCAGTCCGTCAGTCCGTATGTATGAACGCTCGATTTCCGAAGATATAAGAGCTAGAGAGTTCATTCTTTATACTTTGTTCCCAAAGGGAAAAAAAGTATATTGGGCTTGTGCAATGTCCATCTTGCTGTCCGTCCGTCCGTCCGTCTGTCCGTCCGTCTGTCCGTATGAACGCAATATTTTTCGGCGCTATTAGAGTTAGAGACTTGAAATTTTGAGCATATACTCATATATGCTCCCGAATCATAAAGTGTAAAAATATTCTCGATCCGCCCACTAGGGGCGTGGCAAATCGGAAAACTCTTCCGCCCATAGGCAAGTTATCATACTAGATGATGAGCTAAAGAGTTGCAATTTGGAATGTATACTCGGGGTGACAACCCATGTTCAAAAAGCTATGGCGGATATATCTACGCCCATTGGGGGCGCGGCAAATCGGGAAAAACGTATCTTCTACACCGTTAAAGCTAGAACGCTGAAATGTTGCATGTGAGTTAATGTTATGATTCTAAGAAAATCGATTAAAAAGTTATATGTCTACGCCCATTGGGGGCGTGGTAAATCGGACCTGAATATTTAGTGATTTTTCAAATTGTGCTATATTTTGAACAGTATTGACACTATTTGCATGTATACTCGGGTTGACAACCCAAGACTAATAAGCTATGGTAGATATATCTACGTCCACAGGGGGCGTGGCAAATCGCAAAAGCTTACATATATCTCCTACAGTTTTAGAGCTTGAAGTTTGAAAATTGGATGGTTCATTTACTAATGTCCTCTTCTATCGATGACCCAAAAATAATTTTTCAGCCTCTTTGGGGGCGTGGCATATCGAAAAATACCCTGTAATTTTCGCATTTTTGAATTCATGTTAGCCTCGGCTCTTTCTAAGAACTGTCCAAAAATTATGCGTCTACGCCAACTGGGGGCGTGGCAAATCGGCAAAGAAGTTTGTTGTGGTCAACTGCATAATTCATGCATATAATAGCTTAGTAGCAATTGCTAAGATGGCAGAAAGCATTTTAACATATATAATAATATTAATGAATTTAAACAAGTAAGAAAACTCTAGTCGAGAGTGCTCGACTAGATAATACCCTGAACCCAATTTTAATAAAATAAATAAATAATCTGTACTGTGGTTTGGTTTTTTGTAATTATCTTGAAAATGCATCAATTTTAGTGCTGAAAATGGCAAAAAAAAAAACTTCTTTATTTTGACAAATAGTTAAATATATTGCTCTTGATTAATACTAAAATTAATCCGTTTTCAAGATATTTACAAAAAACCAGTGTCGAACGTGACAAAAAGTTGACTTTTCTGGAGAATTACCCATATGGATAAATCAGAAAGTATATGTAGATAAGAATGTATCCGTGTAACGTTCAAAATGTACATATGTACATCTATATATACATATGTGTGTATGCATTGCCAAAAAAAATAATAATAGATGGCGCTTATATTAGTTTAAATTCGAAAAATGTTATATTATTAAATATCATTAAAAATAGACCCAACAAATAGACGTTCTTCGGTTAACAAGCATCACCTTAATTAACACAGACACTTCATAATTGTAAAAGAAATATATCAATGCCACTCAAAGCTGTAATAGCCATAATAAATAAGTTCACTGCTAAAGCGCCATCTAGCAAGTTTAAATTCTTAGACCATGCTAGGCTAGTTTTGTGTATGTGTGTGCATACATATAGGAAAACTCTTACCGCAGATGTCGCGTGCTTTTGTTATTTGGGCAAACTTTTTGTTCATTATTTTCTGTTGACTTAACGGAATAAAATATAATTGAAACAAAAACACTTTCAGAAATGATGCTATTAAATATTTGAAATTAAAAAAAGAAACGCACTTATTCACAATTAGTTAAATTACCAACTGACTTTTAAAGGTATCAAATACAAAAGAATAAATTATAAAAAAAAGAAAGAAATAATAAAAAAATTAAAAATAAGAATAGGAAATTATGAAGGGCTTAGGCGAGGCAGAACCTGCGACACCCCAACATTTGTTGCATCTGCCTAGCCATCTACACCACGGCTCACTTAAACTGCAGAGTAGCGAAAACGAATGAAATTCGCCATATACGAAAGAAACACTAAAGCAGTGGCTGAAAATACAAATACAATTCTAGCGCAATTCAAAAACAATTGTGATTCTTAGAATATACACGCATGGCAATATAGAAAACGGCCCAAGATTTTTTGTGTGTATATGTTTGTGTGTATATGTGCACACGCATACGAAAATTGATTTGCATTGCTCAACGTTGCTTGCATTTCCATTGTTATTTCAATTGTTTTAAAATTTTTAAAATTTATAATGGAATGTAATGAGAGTTTCAGCATATGATCTACATATTCTATTTAACATTTTACGTTTTTTTTTAGAAATCATAACTCTTTTACAATTAGCTTTACATGCACAAATATGTATGTATGTGCGATTGCAGCCACACGCTGATCTACGCTTGCACACATATACATACATACATATACATATGTATGTATGTATGTGTGCCCGCAATGCGTCTTGCTGTGTCGCTGCCTTGCTTGCTGGGCCACTTGGGTTTTGATGAGAAAACTTTATAGACTAATAATTCTGTTTCTCGTATTGATATGTTCAGATTAAGATTATGATATTCATAGTTATATGCCAAACCAAACTGTATGTCTCTAGTATTTGAAATGCATTTTTTACACATTTGGGGGTGTGGGGGCGAATTGGGGACCGGAATCCAAAATCTGACAAAAACCGAAATTGTATTAAATTGGTGTCTATATATATGCAGAAGATTTGGAGACTCTAACTCTAAAAATGAATTAGCTAGAATTTTATAACTGGTTCTCGATAAATTCATTTATCGATAACTTTGCAAATATACAAGTTATCGAATTTCTGAAACAAACTCGTACTGCGCGTGCAATATACGGACCTAACACTAATGAACTCTCTAGCTTTTGTATCTTCGGAAATCGACGCGTTCAAACATACGGACAGACGGACGGACGGACGGACGGACAGACGGACATGGCTATATCAACTTTTCTCGTCACCCTGATCAAGAATATATATACTTTATGGGGTCTGCCACGCCTCCTTCTGCCTGTTACATACTTTTAACAAAACCATTATACCCTGATTTCCCATTTTCAATGGGTTCAGGGTATAAAAATAAAATTTATAAAAAAAAAGTTTCCAGTGGGACTTTTGAAAATAACATGTAATCGTTAGCTAAACCTAAATAAATTCACAGCTGATCAGCTGACCAGCTTGTGACAAAACAAAACAATACAATCGCAATTCTTGCAATATGTATACACACTTGGATGTGTATACACGTACAAACATTTGTGTACACATGCATACATATATGCATGCATAGAAAAACTGCTTGCCACGCAGCGTGGCAAGTCGGAAAAGTTTTTTTAGTTTTTGCTTAAATGCATAATTCATATGCGTATGTTTATAAATTATTATCAATTGGCAGCAAGCATTTTATAATAAATATACAAATATAAAAAAAAATTAATAAATTATAATTTTTGAAAAAACTAACTAAACTAAAAACTAAAACCAAATAAGGCATTGCTAGACCGTCTCTGACAAAACTAAAGTAACGATCGAAAAATTCCCAATTCAGTCACAATTCTTAGAATATTCTACCATGCAAACTTTTGTATGTATACATAGAAAATTGTGTATACTCGTATAGTGTGTACATGTGTAAATCTGTATGTATGTGTAAGAAAAACGTTTGCGTTTGCTTGCCATGTACGTTTTCTAATTGCCGAAATATTTCGTTAATTAAATGTTTATTAAATAAATAAGATGCACCTATGGGAACAAAGTATATCGCAGTTAGTTGCGCCTAACTGCAACGCTCTTACTTGTTTTGTTTTAGATTCGTATTGTAAAGAATCTCTATTGGCCGGGGTATACACCTCGGTCTCGCCAGGTCCTTTCACAAGATAATTTGTAAAATTTGAGACTACGGAATGAGAGACGTTTTTAGGAGCAGAATTTACCGTACGAAAAGGGGGTAGAGTATGCACGGCCGGAGGTGGTAATGTCGACACCGTGACCTGGATAACTACCGGGCTCTGCCCAGACTCCACAACTGCGTATACCGCTCGATGTAGAATACAGGGTATCACTGCGTATAAAATAAAGAGCGCTGCCCTGCTCCGACAACTGCGTATACCGCTCGATGTAGGATGCAGGGTATCGCTGCGTATTAACGGCGAGTCGCGATGCTGGAATCCACAGTCTAACTTTTCTTTATTTCACAGTAAAAACTGTGCTTTATTTCACTGATACAATTCTTTATTCTTTCACTTGTACAATTCCTTACTTCACTTATAAAACTCTTTATTCTTTCTCTTGTACTATTCTTTACTCCACTTGTATTCCCTTTGCCTAACTCGCGCCCCCTAGCTATTCTACCTCGTCATGTCTGCTATTCTTCAATATTCACCAGTCGGTTCCGTTTGTAATTTCTTCCGAAGTTAATTTTTGGCATGTCCGATGCAGTGCTGCCAACAGTTCTTTGCATGAAAACGCTAAATCAGCCTTTGAAAAACGCTAGGAATAGCTAGAAATGTTTCTTCATAGCTAAAAAAAACGTTAGAATATCGTTTTCCGGTTATTTCAATATTTTATAAGATTTCATCAATGACTTCATCTTCATCCTTTTGGTTTATGGAGGTTACATTGGTCCCTATCTTTCTCAAACATGCTACTGGTAATTTGTAATCGTGTCAGCATTTTTCTTGGAGGCGTAGTCCGTATCTACAAATATGATATTTAATGTAATTGATAGTTTTGTAAAATATTACACAGCAATCCAAAATGGTCCACAGGTTTGATTGAACAATGTGATGTAATATACAAACATAGTCCCGCTTCTTGATCGCAAGCTTTCGATGAGATTAAAGAAACAAATGGTAGTTTGTTAGGCTGTGCAAAAGCCGCTGAAGTTGACTTGTGTTTAGCATTCTTGGCATGTGCGTGCAAGTCTGAAAACTTGGCATTAATGATAGATTTGCAGTATTTGCAATAACATTTGCCCTCATCAGCTGTATCTAAAGTCAACCAATTTTTTAATTCAGGATCCATATAATACGAGGTTTTTTCTTATAAATTTTTGGCATTATTAACTTCCGCTCGAGCTTTAAAACTTGTAAAATACCCTCTTGGTGATGGCATAAAACACGATTCGGTAGACTGCTCGTGTTATCGTGGCCGCCGCTTAGCTTTGAGCGCGGCTTTGCTCTCTTAATGTTGCGCTCTCTTGGTATCGTGGCCGCCGCTTAGCTTTGAGCGCTGCTATGCTCTCTTAATGTTGCGCTCTCTGGCTATCACCGTTGCTATGCTGTCCGTTATGTCTTTGATGTCGTTCGACGCTGTTGCTAGGTGCATTATTTGGCGAATAATGCAGCCTGTACCGCGCTTGATCGCCTTTAGAATTATCTGTCTTGTCTTTTGTCCCGTTCGTTTGGTCGTTGCGTTTGTCTGTTTCTCTGTCTATTGCTGCGTTATTGTCTGTCGCCGTTCGCCGGTCTCTCGCTACCCTGTACATATGTATGATATTGTGTGCTTATCGTGCTATGTATTAACTTATAGACTAATAATTCAAAAATTAATGACTATTTTGTTCTACAAACTAATATCTACAAAATTGTGAGTCTTCACCCCCCCTTTGTTACGACCGTGAGACTTAACGGGTGGTTGGCGCCCTCATCTCTTGAGTTATCCGTTGGATCATGGGCAATCCTCCCTTGCTGCGCTGGATGCGATACTGCCGGTTGCCGAACTGACGTATGTAGCGTGTCCGCTTCCATGACGGGGTCTGCAGCTCCCCTCTCACATGGGTGACCACCTCGAGGGGCAGCCATTTCTCGCTGGTGCGCCAGCCCTCGGGTGGAGAAACCCAGCATCCGATCGCCGTTTCGGTATCATTGACCTGTGAGGCTCCTGGCCCCGGGGTGCTCCTCTTCGGGGATGGTGCGTGGGGTTGTGAGTCCTCGCTCGCCTGCTCCGTCTCGTGGCGTCGTCGCTGTCGGCCATGTGCCCCCTCTCCCCAGCGGCTGCCGGCATCTGGAAGGATGGTCTGGGGTAGGTGAGGTGGGTTTTTTTCTCGGTCTTCGCCGGCTAGTGTATGGTATATTCCCTCCAGGCGAGGGTCGTCCGGTCGACGGGGAACGCATCTCCTCGCTCTTCCCCGGCCAGCCGGATACCGCTACCTGGGGCGAACGCTAGGCTTCCGCCCGAGCCCGTTGCCTCTCGTCTTACACGACCGGGTAGTGCCGCTGGTGGTAGCTCACCCATTGTCGCGCGATGTGGGTGGCCAGCTGTCGTCTTCTGCGCTCCGCCGCCCCGCGGGTCTCTTCCGCCGGTCGTGATTTTGCGGTGCTGTTTCCCTCCTCTTGGGAAAGCAACTCCTCCCAACGATTACCGTCCTGGTGGCGGCTTCGGAGCGGTTGCGGTGGGTCGGTTGGGTGTTCTCCTGTCTGATCCATTTTGCTGCAGTTGGTGATGAAAGATTAGTTATCTATGGTTCTTATTCTGTCCGGTTCTGCCGTCCCCTATCCCTTTGGCGCGAGTTAAACCCTGTACTTAGTTTAATACAATATTTTGTTATTACTAAAATTACAACTGCCCTTCTCCCCGGTGGCCCTCCTCGTCTGGTATTGGATCGTGGTATTCCTTCAGGTCTGCTACGTTGGGTGTCCGCCGTTGACGTCCTCCAATCCGCTGTAGTCGCATGATATTGGACGTCAATATCTTCACTACTTTGAACGGCCCATCGTACCGCGGGCCCAGCTTGGCGGCGAATCCATCAGCGGCCTTACTGAGGAAATGGGTGCGCACTAAGACCAGGGTGCCCAAGGCGGGTCGCCACTCTCGTCTCCGCAAATTGTAATGGCGGCTTTGCTCCGCCGTCGCATTCCTGGCGTTGTCCTGGGCTATCTTGAATAAGTCCCTCAGATGCCTTGCCCTCTGCTCCGCGGTTGATGCCTGCTTACCCGTCCCCGGCGTGACTTCCTCGTAGAGTGCTCCCGGTAATCTGGGTTCTCGGCCCTGTACCAAGAACGGTGGACTGAATCCGGTTGTATCCGATACGCTCGTGTTGATGGCTAGGCTGAACTCCGGTAATAAGGCGTCCCAGACATCTTGTCGCGTGCCTAGATATTGGGCAATCATTGTTTTCACCGTCCTGTTGGCTAGTTCCGTTGGATTTTGGTTTGGACTGTTGGGCGCCGTATGTTGGAGCTGGATCCCAGCCTGCTGGGTGAAGTCCTTATACGCCCGGCTGGTAAACTGGGTCCCGTTATCGCATACTAGGACTCTCGGAGCTCCGAAGCGGCTGAGGATCCTTTCCCGCAGTGCTTGCTCCAATGTGGCGGAAGTCGCTCTTCGCAGTGGGACCAGTTCGACCCATTTGCTGAAGTGGTCGAGTATCACCAGGAGCATCGTATGTCCCGATTTTGAACGTGGCAGGGGTCCCACGAAGTCGGCGCAGATGGTATGGAACGGTCCCTCCACCTGGCGGGTTAACATCTTGCCTGCCGTCTGCCGTTGACTCACCTTATACGTTTGGCAGGTGGAGCAATGCCGCACATGCTTGACCACATCTCGAATATATCCCGGCCAGTAGTATTTCTGTGCTATCCGCGTTGCGGTCTTCCGAATCCCAATGTGGCACTCGTGCAGGACCCTATCCCTGGCACCCTTCGGGACGCAAAGCTTCCATGGTGTATATTCCTCGTCCGGAGGTCGTCCCCCTGCCTGCCGGTACAGTTGGCCGTTGGCGATCAGATAGTCTGGGTGTTGATCCGGGGTGCTCCTGACCTGTTCCATCATCCGAGTCCACCAGTAGCAGCTGGGAGCTTCCTCCTTGGCGGAACTGAGCACTGCTTCAGGCTGCCGGGACAGAGCGTCTGCCACTACATTCTGTTTCCCTCGGCGGTACTGCACATCGAAGCGATACTGATGGAGTTCCAAGGCCGACCTGGCTACCCTACCTGACGGATTTTCGATGGAGTTTAACTATTTGAGCGCCAGGTGGTCCGTCACCACGGTGAACTCGTATCCTTCGAGGTAACACCTCAACTTACGCACCGCCCACACTATTGCCAGACATTCCTTTTCGGTGGTCGTGTAGTTAATGTCTGGCTTAGTCAGTCGTCGACTGGCATACGCCACCACTCGTTCCTTGCCATCCTCCTCCTGGGTGAGTACTGCCCCTAGACCATGGTCACTCGCATCCGTCTGTAGCGTGAATCGCTTGGTGAAATCCGGGCATGCCAATACCGGCGCTTCCGTCAATCTGCGTTTTTAATTCCTCGAACGCTTGCTGTTGTGGGGCCGTCCATTCACACTTCTGGCCTTTCTTCAGAAGTGCGGTCATCGGCTGCACGATGTCGGCGAAGTTCGGGACGACCGCCGGTACCACGACGCTAGCCCAATGCACTGTCGCAGCTCTTTCACTGCGGTGGGTGGTTTCAAACCCTGCACCGCAACTATCTTGTCTGGATCCGTGTGAATCCCTTGATCACTGATCATGTGCCCCAAGTAGGTGATCTTCCTTTGGAAGAACGAGCACTTGTCAGGGTTCAGCCTGAGGTTCGCCTTTCGTAGGCGTCGAAACACCTCTTGCAAGACTCGCATATGCTCCTCGAGGCTCTCAGCTACCACCACGATGTCGTCTAGTTAAGCGAACGCGTAGGGTTCCATTTCTGGGCCCATGATGCTGTCCAGCGCGCGTTGGAACGTGGCCGGAGCTGAGTGTGAACCGAATGGCATCACCTTCCACTGGAAAAGACCTCGCCCGGGTACCGTGAACGCCGTACATTCCTGACTCTCCTTGGCCATCGGGATCTGCCAGTAGCCGTTCTTTAAGTCCAAAGTCGATATGTATTTCGCGTGTCGCAACCTTTCCAATATGTGCGTAATTCTCGGAAGAGGGTATGCGTCCGGGATAGAACGTTCGTTCAGCTGGCGATAATCCACGCACATTCGCCACTGATTATTCTTTTTCCGCACCAGCACTAGTGGTGCACTGTGTGGACTTCTGGAGGGCTCGATACAGTCTTGAGCTAAAAGTTCGTCCACCTGGTCGTTAATGATCCGCTGCATGGTCGGGTTCTTTGGGTAGTACCTCTGCTTTATGGGTCTGTCGTCCTTCATCGTGATTTTGTGCTCGGTGATCGTTGTTGTACCCTTAAGATCATAGAACTTGCAGAGTTCCCCTGTAAGAAACTCTACGACTTTTGGGTTGACCGTGGCCTGGTCCACCTCTTCTGAGCCTGTATCGGGGTTGCTCCCCTCGCTAATATGTAACGCCTCTGGTTGGGGTTGATCCTTGCTCCGCCCTGGCTTCTTGGCCTCCGGTGTCTCCGCCGCTGAGTCGTCGTCTGCGAACGTGACCGTTCGTCTCTTCCGCGAAGCTATTGGCCCTGAACGTGCAGCTGTGGGTCCTAGAGTCTCCGTCCGACTCTGCGCCGCAGGCGCTGGGGTAACCTCAGGTGTTTCTTCCGCTGGATTGGGGGTGTGTATGACTCCTCGGTGAATCGATGGTGTCGTCGCCTGTGCCTCCGTTCTTCTGTCTACCAAATAATCTCCGCAGTGAACGGTGGTCTGGATAGCCCCCAAATAGTCCATGCCCAGGATCAGCTCGTCCACCATTGTGGGTAGGACTAGGAGGGGAATTGTAACGGCTCGCGCTCCCATCTTGACCTCGACCGCGACGGTCCGGTCAACCTCTCCCGACGTTCCATCGGCCAATGCGACCCGCGTCCGTATGCCACTCGAGGTGTCCGTCAGCTTCAGCTTCTCGACTGTGTTTCGTCCGATGAAGCTCCTTGTTGCGCCTGTGTCGATGGTGCCGGCCAGTGGCCGTCCGGCGACCATCACCGACGCAACAATCCGTCCTGCCTGTACAGACATCAGGCTTGTCGCTTTGGGGATGTTGTTAGGTTCGCCTCCGCCGTATCCCTGGGTGGGCGGAGGCGTGTGTCGTTTCCCGACTGTGGGTACCGACAACAGTCTCGCGTTCTAATCCCTCTTCGGCCGCAGTCCCAGCAAAATAATACTTGAGCCTGATGACAGTCCCGTTGGAAATGTCCTACTTCTCCACATTGCCGGCATGCTCGTCGTACATCCACCAGTGTCTCGTCCCCGTTGGTTACCGATCGGTTTATGGTTTGATTTCCAGCCAGTGGTTGGGTGGAGCTTGGAGTGTTTTTGAATGGGTTTACATGTCCTCCTGACGTGCTAACCATCTGAGACAACCTCTTGGCCGGCTCTCGTTGGTCCTGCCGACCCCGTAGCTCCTCGTACGTGACTGCTAACCGGGTCAGTTCCGAGATTGTCCCACACTCGTCCCGCTTCATATAGAGCTGGTAGGCGGGCAACATGTTGTCATACGCTCTGTCCAACTGCTCTTCGTCCGGCAGCCCTGCCCTTTGCATCATTACCCGCAACGCGATAAGGTAGTCCTGGAATGGTTCGCCGACGCGCTGCATCCGTGCGCGGATCTCGTCCCCCAAGCGCTTAAAGTAACGAGGCGGGAGCAAAAACTGCAAGAAGTCGTGTTTAAAGGCCTCCCACGTCGCGCCTTGGAGTCCGCTTCCCCGGAGCCAGTCCTCGGCCCTCTCAGTCAATAATTCGGGCATTGCCCTCGGCAAGTGACTCACGTCCATCTGATATGCCACAGCTCGTTCCTCCAATTGCTTGATAAACCTTAATGGGTCTGTTTTGCCGTTGAAGAACACGCCCCATTTCCTGAGCTGAACGGCCTGTCGAACTAATGATCCCTCTGCCCGGCTTGATCCTGCATAGCCTTCCGCTAGCGCAGCTATAGAAGGCCCCATCGGTCTCGACCGTGTGCTCTCCAGCGGCGGGATTAGCAAGTGGGTGGACCCACTTGGTCGTGCTGTCTCTGCGTTGCTTGGTAAATCAAAAAAAGCGCTTGATATTATTCTGGACTTTCAACGTGAATATATCTTTGTTGGTTGCAATAATGAAAAAGTTTTGTTATGAAAAAATATCAGGGAGATATTTAAATGATATTCTTACAATTTATTTTGTTGTTCTGTGATTTATTGGCCAATTGTGCGGCATGTTGCTGCGTGCACTTTTAAGATCAAAATTAATATTTATATTTGCGCTTCGTCGACATAACTTTTGACCCGTCAAATGCATTTGAAATGTTGAATTCACAAATTGTGTACTAATGTTCTCTAAATCCAATATTAACAAGTAAGAAAGCTGTAGTCGAGACTGCTCGACTACGAAATCCCCTGAGCCCTTCTTCGAACGAATCATATTCCAAGAATGCTTAGTTTCGATTCTCTATGAGTAAGAAACTATACATGCAAAAACACGAACACACACACGCTTGTAAGCATGTATGTGTGTGAGCAATGCAGGCGGCTTGCTGTCTCGCTGCCTTTGTTGCTGCGCCACATGGGTTTTGATGAGAAAACTTTGATGACTGATAATTCTGTTTCTAGATGGACAATCGTATTGATTTCTTCAGATTATGATTATGATATTCATATCTACATGCTAAACCAAACAGCATGTCTCTAGTATTTGAAATGCATTTTTTTCACATTTGGGGGGTGGTGGGACGAAATGGGAACCGGAATCCAAAATCTGACAAAAACCGAAATTGTATTAAATTAGTATCTATATATATGCAGAAGACTTGGAGACTCTAACTCCAAAGATGAATTAGCTAGAATTTTATAACTGGTTCCCGATAATTTCAGTTATCGATAACTTAGCAAATATACAAGTTATCGAATTTCTGAAACAAACTCGTACTGCGCGTGCAATATACGAACCTAACACAAAAAAAGAATGAACTCTATAGCTTTTGTATCTTCGGAAATCGACGCGTTCATACATACGGACGGACGGACGGACAGACGGACATGGCTATATCAACTTTTTCGTCACCCTGATCAAGAATATATATACTTTATGGGGTCTGCCACGCCTCCTTCTGCCAACAGGCAACAACATACTTTTAACAAAACCATTATACCCTGATTTCCCATTTTCAATGGACTCAGGGTATAAAAACACATCTTGCCCATTTTTGCCCCTTCACGAAATAATCGACATGTTGCAGCTACACATGAGTTCAGCAATTCCATTCTGCTGGAAGTGTGGAACAGCCACAAGCGACAATATAGTGCAATAAATGATTATATGGTCAAACAAAATAAGCGAAGACAACAATTCGGAAGATAAACTTTAATTAATTGAGCAAAAACATACTCTTCTTCTTTACGAACGTATGACCACGCGCTCTGCTAACAGAGCACTTGCTGCTGTGGCTTGGGGGTGGGTTGGGCTGAACTTTGGACGCTTATAACTCCATTTTTAGATGGACGATCTTCATGAAATTTTCAGAGTAGATTAAGAGTATCCAAATGTATCTATGTGCCAAATTACATAAGTCTCTAGTATTTGAAATGCGTTTTTTTCAAACTTGGGGCGAATATGAAGTCTTTAGCTAAAACGGTGTAGAAGTTATGCCCAAAAAACCTAAAAAAAGGTAAATGAATGAAGGGGGAGAGGGTGTGGGCGTGGTTCAATTATAAATCCGAAATTATAAAATACAATTTATGCCAAAAAATCGGGCTCTTTACCCATAGTGCAGTGGAGAAAAGTCCATTAATAAGCTATCGAGTACATTCACGCAGTCTGGATTGGAATTGAAAGATATAGTTTGTGGCACAGTGATTTGCAAAGGCTTAGTTGATACCGGAGCGGACCTTTGTCTCATACAGAAAAGTGTATATCGGAAGTTAGAGATAAAGAAATTATCCAGTCTTAGTAAAACCTTGAGCGGCATAGGCGACAGTCAGATTATGACGTTTGGAAGCTTTATAATAAAAGCAAAGATTGATAATATTGAAATTAATATTGAATTTCATGTAGTGCCAGATGAAGATATAGTTTTCGAGGCCATTATTGGCAGAACAATTCTAGACTTTGTTGATATAGTATGGACTAAAGGTGGAACGATATTGAAACCTAAAGCTGATAAAGTATATGCAGACACCATAATTAAAAATTATTATTGTGTGGAAGTGTTAAATGAGTTTAAAGACATCTGGATGCTTAGTTCAGATCAAGCTGAAAAGACAGTAGATTTAGAGTTTCCACACTTGACTAAATTACAGCAACAAACTGTGAGATCAATAGAACACTCTTATCAGCCAGTAAAAAATTCAACCTCTCTAATAGAAAAGAAGTTATTATTAACTGACGAATTACCGGTGTATCAACACCCGAGACGAGCAGCTGAATGCTACCAGGATATTGTAGACAAACATATAATAGAGTTAAAAGCAGAGTTAAAAGCAGAGTTGAAAGCGAAGCAGAGTTAGAAGCAGAGCTAGAAACAAAGCTAGAAGCAGAGCTAGAAACACAGCTAGAAGCAGAGTTAGAAGCAGAGTTAGAAGCAGAGCTAGAAGTAGAGTCAAAAGCAGAGCTAGAAACAGAGCTAGAAGCAGAGTTAGAAGTAGAGCTAGAAGCAGAGCTGGAAACAGAGCTAGAAGCACTCTTAGAAGCAGAGCTAGAAACAGAGCTAGAAGCAGAGTTAGAGAGAGCTAGAAGCAGAGCTAGAAGTAGAGCTAGAAGCAGAGTTAGAAGCAGAGCTGGAAACAGAGCTAGAAGCAGACTTAGAAGCAGAGCTAGAAACAGAGCTAGAAGCAGAGTTAGAAGAGAGCTAGAAGCAGAGCTAGAAGTAGAGCTAGAAGCAGAGTTGAAAGTAGAGTTAAAAGTACGCATAGAAGCGGAGTTAGAAGCAGAGTTAAAAGCAGAGTCAGAAGCAGGACAGAGCGCCAGAGTCAGACGTAGAGGCAGGGTCAGAGGCAAAGGCTGAGCCTAAGTCCAACTCAGAAGATGTGGAATTCCTTCGGGTCGAAGGACTTGTCAGGGCCGAATATGGGATTTTAAAAAGTTAATGACACCCCTAGCTTAGGAACGACGGAACTGTTGGAGCGATCGTTAGCCGAACTAGTTATCGAAAACGATAACGAGTGAGTCAGGAGAAGAAGAGTAAGATTGTAGCCGCCGTACTGAGCAGTGTGATGGGAAAAGTCAGG
>JAUESO010000590.1:0-19192 GCA_030914385.1 Drosophila antonietae | reverse complement strand
GGTCTTATAGAAACTATTTAATATACATATATACATAATATAAAATAAAATATCAATCTAATTATTTTATATATATATTTTTTTTTTTTTTTTTTTTTTTGTTTTTTTTTTGTTTGGGCTGAGGGTAGGTAAAATGCTTATGCACCGTCAGTCAGGTCGTCACTCTGCTGGTGTGTCGGACTGCGTGACTGCTTACCGACTAAAAAAAACCTCCTCTTCTAGGGCTAAATTCCACCTTGGAACCGGGAACTATCTCGCATTAACCTTCAAGGTGGCGCCCTCAAATATGCTCTATCTGAGCGTTACCCTCTCTGTGCCTGCGTCCAGGTCAGACTTCTTCCGCCGCAGAACATTTTTGGCGAAGTCACAGACTTTTTTCCAGGCATCTATGCTGCTGCCTTTTCTGTACTATTGTATCTACTTTGACTTCGCCGACAGAGCCTGTCAAGGCCGGTTCTCTCTTCTGACCACCTTTCGCAGTCAAAGAAAGTGTGTTCTGCATCGTCCATTGTATTTTTGCAGTAAATACAGCTGGATTCATCCGTTTTCTTCCCATCTTATATAGGTACTTCGAAAGTATCCATGACCGGAGAGCATTTGTGTAAGATAAAAGACGTTTCACCGTGCTTTCTACTTATCCACTGCTCTAGGTCGGGGATTACTTTTGCAGTCCATCTTCCATATCTTTCGGACGACCATCTCGCCTGCCAGGAGGCGATGGTTTGCTGCCGTATGACCTTTGCTGCCTGTTCAGAGAGTTCCTCCGCTCTGCCGGAGTTGCCATATTTTCTTGCGTTCTTGAGCAAGTAGGTCCACCGGTATGACTGCTGCTATCACGACTACTGCAGCTCCAGATACTGTGCGATACGCCGATGTTATCCGCAAGGCTGCTCTTCTCTGCACGGATAACATCGGTTTTCGCCTTACAGCTGCCTGTAGAGTATCCGCCCATACTTCGCTACCATAGAGTAGTGTAGCGTTCGTCGTTTCCATAAGAAGTCTCCGTTCCCTTCCGTCGGGCCGTCAAACGTTTTGCCATCAGTCTGCTGAGAGAGCCCGTTATTGCAGCTGCTTTTCGCGTGGCGTGCTTCAGCTGTTCTCCGAAAGTGAGTTTGCTATCCAGTCTAACGCCTAGATAGTTCACTGTCCTCTGGGTCCTTATTTGACTTCCGCTTACTCGCATCTCTATTTCGGTTGGAATCTGCTTTCCTGTAAACAGAAGTAACTCTGTTTTATGGGTGGCAAGTTCCAATCCCTCGAGAGCTAAGCCATGTCTGCGTGCGGATCATGACTGGGTCAGTCTCTTTTTGCCGCTTCTGTGGTGTTTCTGGCAGTGATAACGGCCGCGATGTCGTCAGCGTATCCGATTAGAAATGGTTCTCTTCAGGCATTTCCAGTCTTAGAATGTCGTCGTAGCTGATATTCCACAGGTCTGGCCCTAGGGATCGACCCCCTGTGCAGCCCCTCCCAGTCACTCTATAGCGTTTTGTACCAGTCTGTGTGTCATACAGGAGTACTCGATCCTGCAAGTAAGCTCCTCATCATATGCACTAGGTACTCCGGTATTCGAAAATGTTGCTCCAGGGAAGCAAGCATATCGCTCCATCTAACACTATTGAAAGCATTTTTGAACGTCGAGCGTTACTAGTAGAACCACTGGGCGCGAGTATGCATTTCCTCTTTTCGTTGCTCTGGCTGCCTGTACAACTTCATCAATAGCCCCCATTGTGGATTTTCCGGACCTGAAACCATGCTGTCTGGGGCTGAGTCCTCCAGCAGCATCTATTGCAGCTAGTAGCCTTGGTTTCAGGAGCTTTTCTAACAGCTTGCCAGCTGTATTTAGCATACACAATGGACGGTATGCCGATGGGGTGTTGGGATCGCCTTTGCCTTTGCTGATGAGCACAAGTCTCTGCTCTTTCCATACTTCTGGGAATAGTCTTTCTTTTAGACATGCGTTGTACATTCTAAGGAGAAAAGTTGGTCGTCCTGTTGCTATCATCTTCAGTATCTCTGCCGGTATATTGTCCGGTCCCGGGGATTTTTTATTTTTCAGGGAGAGTGCCGCAATCTTGAGCTCTTCCTCCGTAAAATTAGGAGCTGAGCTATGAGTTTCTTCGGCTGCCCGCGCATTCGTTTCGTGAATGTGTGTTGGGAATAGTGTTTCCACTATGTGGTCCATCGTTTCATCATCCACGTTTGGCGTTGCTCCAGAGTTCCTCAGTTTTTTCATGACTACTTTGTAGCCAAGTCCCCAGGGATCTCTGTTTACATCTTTGCAGAGCTCCTTCCACTTGTCTTGTTTGCTGCGAGCGATAGCAATCGACAGCTCCTTTCTCGCATTCTTCGCTGCAACCGCTTCTAGAATAAAATTTCCAGTGCGTCGTGCTCTTGTCAGTTTTTCTTCTGCACTGTATACATACTCGTCTTTTTTCTGCGATATCGTGGTTCCACCAGTATGCCTGCCGCCTACTGCCATGCTTGCCGTGCGTTTTTGGCATCGAAACGTTACATGCTTTTACCATGGCTGTAAGGCTTCTTTCGACAATTTGGTTCGTGCTCAATGCCCCATCGAATTGTCGCTCACTTCTGTTCAGAACATTTTTTCCTGACTAACTTTTCTTTCAAATGAAATAAAAAACTAACAAAAAATACATAATTTAATAATACGTACTTAATAATTATGCTATATAGACAACTAAATTTAATATTTGTCAAAGTATAATAACATTATTATTATAATTTTTTTTAATATTTTTAATTTAAGTGTTAAAAAAAAAAAACAATTTTATATGAACATTAATTTATATCATGCAAATGTTTTTTTTTTCTGAAAAGCTTTTGTTTAAAATATATATATGAACATTAATTTGTATAATTCAATTTTTTTTTTAAATTGAAAAAAATATATAATTAAAATGCCAAATTTAACAAATAAATAAATACTTAAAGCTTTTAAAACTAAATTAAGCCAAGATTTCAGCTTTATAGTAATTCATAATATTAATTTACAGACTAAAGCAAATTTTATATAATTTAAGAAAATTAAACAAATGAAAAAAATACATAATAATTTTGGAAATATATTGAAATATAAAGCTCTTTCTTTTCTAAATATATATATTTATATATATAAAAAATGATGTATACATAATCCATATTGAATAACTTTTCATGTTCATCACACTTTACTCACTTAATTAATGACAGGGTATCCTTGTACATGGTCCAGGTGGCCTCCATGTTGCAGCGCTCCATGGCATCGGCAGTCAGCAGAAAATAGACAATTGCCTCGAGGTAAAGCGTCATCTGAGTGAATGAATCACGTTCCGAATCGGCGGCACGCTTGCGCCTGATTGCCTCCTGTAGCAGAAAATCGTTTTTCCTACAAAGAGAAAAATGTGTTAATAAAAATTGAACTCAAGTAGATGAGGTAAGAGTATTCCAGTCGGGCATGCTCAACTTGCAAATACTCTGACTCTAACTAGTTCAATCTCAATCTCACCTGAGATCGTCGCTTTCGTTCTCCTCCTCCTTGTCAAAGTGAGAGCGATAGATGAGACGCGGCTCTGGCTGTGGCGCTGCTTGTGGTGGCGTCGTTTGCACCGCTTCGCTGCAGGTGGTTGGCAGTTGGATGGGCGGAGGAGCAACTGTTGCCGCCGACTGTTGCTGCTGTTGCTGCTGCGACTGTTGTTGCTGCTGCGACTGTTGTTGCTGCTGCTGCTGCTGCTGCGGCTGTTGTTGTTGTTGCTGCTGCAGTTGCTGCTGTGATTGTGACAGTGACAATTGTCGCGCATGTTGCTGCAGCTGCTGCTGTTGTTGTGGTTGCGCCAACTTGTTGCCATTGGGCGCGTTCTCCTGCTGCATGAGCAACTCGAGCTTGTCGCGCGATAATCGCTCGTGATTGTTGGCAGGCAGCAGCACTGGCACAGGCAACAACTCTTTGCTGAGCTGTTCGGCTTTCTCCTTTTTTCGCTTCTTCTCCTTGTAGGGGCTCGAACTGGAGCTAGAGCTGCGTTTGCGTCGACGCGCGGGCAACTCCTGCTTGAGCATGAACTCCTGCTTAACGCTGTTCAGTTTGTACTTGCCCTCGTAGCCGGGTTCCAGCTCCGGCTCGGGCTTGACGCCATGCTCATGCTTGACGCCGCCAAGCAGTTTGCTAGCTGCTGCACCACCACCACCACCAGCACCACCGCTCACATAGCCATTGGGCGTATAGATTTGCTGCAAATCTTTGGGCGTGTGTGCGCCCTCGGCGGAACGACTGCTGAGATGCCCGTTCTGCTGCTGTGCTTTCAGTTTCTCGGGCTGATGGTGATGCTGCTGCTGCTGCTGCTGCTGCTGCTGCGAGTGGTGCTGCTGCTGATGCTGTCCATCAACTGCGTGCAGTCTATAGCTATTCTGATACCATTCGGGCGGCACGCGTGCCAGTTTGCTTAGATCTATTTTGCACAGCAGCGAGGTTAGGTGCGGCGTGGTGGTTCTTGCTGGCGATGCCAGTGTGGCGCCCAGCAGCGGTGTGGGCGTGGCACGTGGCTTAAGCTCTTTGGCCTGTTGTTGTTGCTGCTGATGTTGCTGCTGCTGTTGCTGCTGCTGCTGCTGCTGTTGTTGCTGCTGCTGTTGCTGCTGCTGTTGTTGCTGTTGCTGTTGCTCCTCGGATTGATCGATGATGACCACTTGACCCTGCTTCTTGGCACCGCCCTCTTTGGGATTGAAGATGCGCGTCAATGTGCATATCTTCTTCTTATCACTCTTGCGTTTGCCGCTGCGATGCTCGACATCCTCGTCGCTGCTGCTGCTGCTGCCGCTGCTGCTGCTGTCGCTGTTGCTGCTGCTGCTGCAGTCGCTGCTGCTCAAACGCTGCGCCGACTGTGACGGCGGCAGCGAATCGGCCGCAAAGTGACCCAGCAGCGATTGTTGCTGTTGCTGTTGCAACTGCAATTGTTGTGGCTGCTGCTGCAGCAGTTGCAATTGTTGCAGCTGCTGCTGCGCCTGTTGCTGCTTTTGCTGCTGCTGCAGTAGCAACAGTTGCTGTTGCTTGTGCAGCTGCTGCTCTTCGGTTTCGCTGCTGCTGCTGCTGTTGCTGCTGCTGCCAACGCTGTAGCGACGCTTCGCCTTGCTGCTGCTGCTACTATTGCCAGCCACGCCCACTTTATTGATTTTCACAATGCGCTTCTTGGCGGGATTTTGTGCTGTTGTCGTTGCTGCTGTTACAGCAATTGCTGCTGCTGCTCCTCCTCCTCCTCCTGCTGCTACAGTTGTTTTTGTTGTTGTTGCTGGCGTTTCAGTGTCACTGTCGCTGCTGCTGCTGTTGCTAGACTTATTGCTGCTGCAACTGCTGCTGCTGCTGCTGCTATCCTCATCGCTGCTCAGACCCGTTGCACGATCCAGCTTCGCTGCAATCGTGGCGAATGCTGTTGCTGGCTTCTTGGTGGGCGTATTGCTATTGGAACTGCTGTTGCTGCTATGCTCACGCTTGCGCGTGCCCACAGCAACTGTTGCTGGCGCCGTGCTGTTGTTGTTGCTGTTGCCGCTACCTTTGGCCAGCGGTTTCTTGGCTGCTGTTAACGTTGGTCCCTTGGCCTGTGAACTGCTCGCCGAGGCGCTGCTCAAATTTCCGCTCTGTTGCTGCTGTTGCTGCGGCTGCTGCAGTTGCTGCTGCTGCTGCTGCTGCTGCGCCTGCTTGCGTGGCCTGCCGCGTCCCTTTTTAATTGCTGGCACCGCTGTTGCTGCTACCGGCACCGCCACCGCCGACGCTGCAGCAGCAGCTGCTGCTGCTGTTGCTGCCAGCTCCAGTGCATGCTTCTTGTTGCTGCTCGCCGTCGGCTCATCCTCGTCGCTGGAGTCCAGTGGCGGCACCGTTGCCGTTGACATTTTCTTTTTGCGCGGCTTCTTCTGTCGCTGCTTCGGCGACGCCGGCAACGGTCCAATGGGCGTCAATGTGACGCTATTGGGCGGCACCTTATGCTGCATGGCCGGCGGCACACGCAGCACCGTTGTGATTGCCGCAGGTACGCCAGGTATTTGTAGGGTTTCGCCCGGTCCGGGCATTTGTAGCACTTCGCTGCTGCCGCCGGCGCTGTCGGAGCTGCTGCTAGCGATGCCGCTGCTGGCGATGCCGCTGCTGGCACTGCCGGAGTCAGATAAACGTGATTCGCGTTTGATTTGGTTCTTTGGCAAGGCACCCGCCAGAGCCAGCTGCTCCGTTGTCAGCTGCTGTTGCTGTTGCAGCAGCAATTGTTGTTGCTGATGCTGCTGTTGCTCCAGTTGCTCCTTCTTCACAGTCACACTCATGCCATATCTCTGCTGCTGCTGCTGCTGCTGCTGCTGCTGCTGCTGCTGCTGGTGTTGTTTATGCTGCTCATGCGCCTCGTCATCCTCGTCATCACCCATATGCCGCGGCTCGTCGTGCAGCTTCTCGTTCTTCACAATCGCCGTGGTCACATCGATGGACTCGGGTATGATCTGTGCACCGCCTGGCAGGATGCCGGGCACCTTCATGCTCACATTGCCCATGGCATTGGCCACGCCCGGCGACACACTCTCGGCAGCCGTTTGATTCGCTGGCTTTGGAAAGAAACGGCTCAGATTCCAGCGATTGCTGTCCGTGGGCGAAGGCGTCTTGTTCGATGAACTCGAACTGCTCATGGTGCCCATGCAGGAGCCGCTTGAGCCACCTCCACCGCTGCACGCATTGCTGTTGGCATTGAGCGCACCAACACTGCCCCCCGCCACGCTGCCAGCACCAGCACCACCCAAACCACTCGATGTAAGCAAACCACTGATTGTATTCGCTCCACTTGCAATTATCGTTTGGCTATATTTCTTTTTGCTGCCATTAGCGCTGGCGGCGAGGCGTTGTTGTTGTTGTTGCTGCTGTTGCAGCAGCAACTGTTGCTGTTGCAGCAATAACTGCTGCTGCTGTTGTTGTTGCTGCTGTTGCTGTTGCTGCTGCTGTTGCGTATCACCTTTGCTGCTTGCCTCGCTGCCCGATTCACTGGAATCGGACTCTGAGCTATTGCTGCTGTTGCCAGCCGATCGACTGCAAGAGAGAGAGAGCTGTATTAGTATGCTTTCAATGCTTGTCAAACTGCAATACTCACCTATCCTTTTTGCGCTCATCATCTGATTCGGATAGCTCTAGATCGTTCTCAAGGCTGGAAGTAGAACAAATATTTGCATCATATGCTTCTGAATATCATATTTATAATAATATTTATAATAATGGTTTTTATTATTTCCCACCTTTTTTTTATAATTTTGATACTTCCTATATAGTTAATATAAACAAGTTTTCTCCTTAAAATCGATCGTATTTTGCATAATAATGGGAATTGGCATGTTTAACATTATTATTCTTAGAATTATTTTAGAATTATTAAGAATGTCTCAATATTTCCCATTATTTATCAAATTTCAAATATTTTCTTCTCTATTCGCCTACCTTTCCCATTATATTATATTATATTAACTTCTCACTCTATATTTTCCCACTATTATTAACCACTATTCTATGAATTTCATATTCCCCACACACTTACCACGAGTCCTGTTTCTCCAGCGAATGATTCTTTTTTCCGTTTTCAGCGGCTTTATCGCTGGCGACGTCGGTGACGCCTTTGGGGGCGTGGGCATCAGCTGCTGGATGGGCGCCACAGCAGCCATGCCCAAGGAAGGCGGCACCGTTGTGGCGCCCGCCAGCGGTGCCAACGGCAAAGGCAATTGGCTGGCCTGCGGCGGTGTCGTCAACAGCGGCGCTATGGGCGAGGTGATCGGCGCAATGGGCGCCAGCAGTGGCGTCATCAGCGATGAGGCGCTCGCTGCCGGCGGTGAGTTGAGGGGGCCGATGGAATCAAATGCATACTTAAACTTATTGGGCCCATTCAGATTGTAGTTCTCGGACATGGGTGCGTGCGGTGTGGCCGCAATTGAGGTTAGCGGGGTCACGCGATAATTGTTGGTCATTTCGGTGATTATTTTGCTAATATCCTTCTGCAGGAGACGAACGAGAGGAAGAGAGAGATAGAGTATAAGAATTAGTGTTAGTTTGAGGAAAAAAAATATAGAAATATAAAATATTTTTATATATTAAATATTTTTAATTTATTATCTGATCCAGATCTGAATATATAATATATCTTAAGGTGTTCATTAAACTAGAATGGTTTGTTGAATAATTATTTAATTATTATCAGTAATGAATAATTTTATTTTTAATGGAAAAAAAACGTATTGTACAATTTAACTTAGCACTTAAAAAATATAAAAAATCTTCCAGAAATAATAAATATTTTTTTATGTAGACAGAACTTTAAATGTACGACGAATACAATGTATTTTGTTTAATTTTATAAAAAAAATATAAATAAATAAGAAATTAAAAATTAATAAATTTAATAAAAAAATAATAAAAAAAATATTTGTCAAAATGAATAAATTGATAATTAATTTATACAATTATAATTCATTAAAAAATGGATTGAAAAATGTATATAGAAAATTAAAAATAAATAAATAAAAAATAAAATAAGAAATTAATCAATTTATAATAAAACAAATAAAAAATAAATAAAATAAAATAATACAAAAATAAATTTATAATTCATTAAATTATGAATTGAAAAATGTATATAGAAAATTAAAAAAAAAAAAAAATAAATAATCAATTTATAATAAAAGAAAATAATAAAAATAAATAAAATAAAATAATAAAAAAAAAAATAAATTTATAATTTATTAAATAATGAATTGAAAAATGTATATTACATTACATCCATTATATTTGTAAATATTTATTTATTTATTTGTTTTAAGCTTTTTTTTTTGCGCTATATATTTTCTATATTTCAGTTATTGGCATATAATAATTTTTTAATATTCTAATAATTTTCTGAATCTTTCTCAAAGATTTATCGATAACTTTTTAAGTATTAGTTTTCTATCTTTTTATACGAATTAATCTCAATAGTAATTGAGAAATACTAAAATTCTTCCCACTTTCTCTGTCAAGTACTCTGATAATCCCCAATTTATCTCATTTTCATTATCTCATAATTATCGGATAACACTAATCGATTACCACTTACCTCTGGTGGCGGTGGCTGCAGTCCAATGCTATTGCTCGGCCGCTTATTGCTCGCCGCTGGCGGCACAAAGCGTCCACCGTTGGGCAACGCTGGCGCCGGCGGTCCCAGAAACGATTTCTCACGGCCATTCGGCATTTGCGTGGACATGGGGGGGCCGAGGGGCGACGACATGGACGCTGATGTCGCCGTTCCCCCGGCATTGTTTGTGGCGCTGGACGAGTTGAGGCTATTGTTGCTATTGCTGGCAGAGGATGATGATCTGGGCGGTCCACGTGGCGGCGCCATGCCACTACTCGAGGGTATATCATTCTTCATTGGCTGCCCGGGATAGCCGCCGCGCCCATTGTAGGGCGGCTTATTATCCGCCTGCTTCAAATAGGTGGGCGCACGCTGCTGCTGTTGATAGTGTTGCTGCTGTTGCTGTTGCTGTTGCTGTTGCTGCTGTGATGTGGGCAGCTGGCCAGGCACCGAGGCGGAGGATGAGGAAGCTAATGATGAGGATAATAACGCTGCTGGATTGACGGACGCAGATGATGTATAGGAGGAATTGCCCAACGAATTGCCACCGAATGACAACGCCTGCAGGCGTGAATTGGATGCATTCGTCGTTGCATGCCTATAGATTCCCACCGTGGAAGAGTTCATATGGTCCCGGGCATCGATGAATTCACCAAGGGCGGCGGTAATTTCAGCATCGCCCTCGCTGGGATTAAGGCGACGTGGCTCACCAAATAGACTAGTCTCACGATCATCGCTCTGTATGCCCTGTTGGCGTTCATATTTTTCGCGTTCGCGTCTTTTGCGCCGCTCGGGATCCTCCATGCTGCAATGAGGGGTAAAGTGTATGGATGGAAATATGTGTATTAGACGGTAAAGAAGTTAAATGCTTTACGACCTCGCAACAACAACAACAATAACAATGGGCGCAACATTGCTTGCACAATTATAAATAACAAACAAACATGACAGGCAACAACATGAACAACAACAACAACAACATTGACAACAAGTAGTAGTAGTAGTAGTAGTAGTAGTAGTAGTAGCAGTTGTTCGAGGCAAAAGTAGTAGAAGAGGAACAACAACAACAACAACAACAGCAACAATAAACATGGCTTGGCGTGCTATGCAGCAGTTGACAGCAGTTTGACATGCGCTGTGGGTGCTATGTAAACAGTTGGACATGCATTGTGCTTGCGGCGCGATTTGTTAGTTTTTGTCAGCGTTATGTTTGGTTAAAGCAAATGTTTTGTTACTTTTCATATATATGTAGATTATGAGCTTAGGTATATTTTTTGTTTTTATGAAATTTAATTTGCGGGAAGGCGGCTTGCGTCACATTGAAAAAAAAAAAATTCATTTTCGAATTTTTTAAAATATATTAACTTTTATTATATATTAATTTTATTTTTTATTAATATTTTTATTTAAGGGCTTTATATTTGGTTTTTATTTTTAGAAATTTCTTAAAACAAAATTTTAAAAAGTATTAAATTTTTTTAAAGAAAAGTTTTGCCTTTTTTAGTTGGGAAACATACATACATACACACAGATATACATATATTAATAAATTTACTTTTCCAATTTTTTTTTTTAATTTTAATATTTTTACTTTCTTATTATATATCAATTTTATTATTTTTTTCACTTTTATTTTTTACGAAAATTTGCCTTTTCACTAAAATTCGCTTGCACGTGCAGAGAAATAGAAAAGCTTTCAGCTCTGTTAGGCGTAAACAGTTTGACATGCACGCAAGCACGGTTTGATGAGCATGTAAACAAAACCTTTGATTGTGAAATACACACACACAGAGAGAGCGAAGGGGTAGCTTGTATGCGTGCGTGCATATATGTATGTGTATGTGTGTATGTATGCATCAATATGTGTTTGTTTGTGTGATGTAAACGCGACAGTTGTTTAATTTAAATATTTGCCTTGACATTTAAAAGCTTTGGGTTTGAGCTTTAGTTAATAAAACAAAGCCATTTTTGCGTATGCTCATGTTTAAACGAACACACACACACATAACGAGTAAAACACATAGAAGCAAGCAAAGGAAGTGAAAGAAGACGAGGAGGTGAAGAAGAACGTAGATGACTGGTAGGGGCAGAGGAGGAATAACACAGCGCAACGCAATGCAATGACTCTCAAAACTTACGTATTATTCAGGTTGTACAAATTGTTATTGTACTGCAGTAGTTGTTGTTGCTGTTGCAGCAGCAGCTGTTGCTGTTGCTGATGGAGTTGCTGCTGCTGGTGTTGTTGTTGTTGCTGTTGTGCCATAACGCGCGCTTAATATAAATATTTTTTTAATTAGTTTCGCCGGCAACGCGCACACAATATCAGGCAAAACATAAACACACGCACACACACACAAGCAAGCACACGGAGACAACGTAAATCGAGCAAAAAAAATTATATAGTATATAGATGTGTACTTGTGTGTGTGTTGTGTGTGTGTGTGTGTGTGATTGTTGGACTAAACAGAATGTGTTTTTAAAAGTTTGTCGCGCTCGCTCTCTCTCGCTCACTTTATCTCTCTTCCAAAAGAAAAAAAAAACGCTCTCTTTGCTTCGCTTTGACGCGCTTATGCTATCGTTGTGATTCTGCTGCTTTGTCGGCAGCAGCGGCGTCGCGGCGCTTTGTATTGTTTGTTGTTGCTTTCTTTAATTTCTAGCTGCGCTGTGTATGCTTTTCTCTTTGTTGTTGTTGTTGCTGCCGTTGTGTGTGGCCGCAACATTTTCGCTGTCATTTGCTGTTGTTGTTGCTCTGCTTGTGTGTGTCTATCTCCCTCTCTGTCTCTCGCCCTCTTTCTGTTTCCTTTTTAGGCACTTGCCATTTTAAAGTTTTGGAAGCACTGTGAGCGTCTTTTTGTTTTGTATTTAGTTCGTTGCGTTTTAGTTAACAAAAAAAAACTATATGTATATGAATTATGCAAGTTGTTGTTGTTGTTGATTTTTTTTCATATTCCTTTTTCAGTTTAAATGCCGATTTCAATTGTTGTTGTTGTAGTTGTTATTTTGATTAACCGTGAGTCTTTACATTGCTTTGTGTATTGTATAGAAGTTGTGTAAGTGTGTTTGTGTTAATCGTGTGACAAAATGTAATGTTGTAGTACCTGAAATAGAGAGAGCAGAAAAGAAAATAGAATATTAATAAAATTGCAGTTAAATTACAAGCTTACAAACTAAAAATAGACAAAAACAATTTCGAGCTTAGCCAAATGCAGTGAGTCCACTGCCCACACACACATAAATATATACTTATAGTACATACATATATGTATGCATGCACCCACATGCATACAATTAGCGGCGAAAGACAAGGATAGAGCACGCATCGTTACTTCTCATTATTGAAGAAGAGCTGCTACCTGCTACCCACGCTCTCAGCTACACACACACTCACATATGCACACGTGCGGGGATTACGGAGCTTTGCTTTGCCCTCGCTCTTCGTGCTCAGCACTCAACCACTAACAACAACAGCAACAACACGAAAATGGCTTCAGACTAGCGACTGCGAAGTGTAATGCTTAAATTCACTTAGCTTGCCAAAAACTGAGCAGCAGAGTGAGCGAGACGGCGGCGGCAGACATGGGCAACGCTTTTTAGAAAATAGCTTAAGCTCTGCTTTAATGCAGCAGCTGCCGCTGCATCGAAGAGAGCGAGAGAGCGCAAGTGAGAGAGTGAATTCAATTAGTGATAATGGAACTTCAAAAATTGAGCTCGCATACATTTTGAGGCAATTATGCTCTTAAGTGCATGTAAAAGGGAAATTTTTACGACAATAAAAGAAACTTTCTAATCTATGTATATTTGAAATAATTTGTAACTTTATAAAATCAAAATTCAATGCGAAATAGACTTAAGAGCTTTTGCAGCAGCTTTAGCTTAAATTGCCGCACATTAAAGCCCAAATCTCTTTGTCAATGTGCGACAGAGAGAGAGAGAGAGAGAAAGCAGCATAAGCCACACAGACACAGCAACAAAATATAAATTAAGGGACAACAAAAAACTTTGTCAAGCCGTTTGCCAACTCTGTCCATCCGTCCGTTCGTCCGTCCGTCTGTTGGTCTGTGGCTGACTTCTTCATTCATTTTTCTTGTGTGCATAAACTATTTGTGCGCACTGTGTCCATCCAAGCCATGGCCAGAGATATAAAATAATTAAATGTTTCGTCCGAGAGCTGGATTTGAACTCTATTTTTTGGCCCTTTCAGTTGAGATGCTAACAAAATTTATAAGACAAATAAATTTTAACAGCAGCAGCAGCAAAAGCATAAAAAACAGCAGATTTGTGGCTCTGCCCGCACACGCCCGCTTCCGCACCCTCTCTCTCCCACCCACCCTCTTTCTCTCTCTCTCTCAGTTTCTGCATTTCTTTGGGCAACTGTAAAAGGGTCAACATTGTGCGTCTGATGTCCTGTTTTTGAGTGTCCTCTGACCAGAAAATTAATTTAACTGACACGTTTTTCATTCCATATACATACATACATACATATACATTTATACATATACATAATACGTATATATCAAGTACATTTTCTCATAAATAAAATTGTGTTGCATACGCCAAGGCGCCGGACAACAAAACGCAATTTTGTTTAGCTATAAAAAAACTTTTTGATTCCACTTTTTGGTTCCACTGAATCCAAGCAGCTGGCGCTTTGAGCAATTAAACATTAATAATAATAACGTGTTGGCCCCAAAACTCTATGCAGCTGCTCGTAATAGTAGTTAATCAACTCGTGATTAGTTAAAAAAAAAAAACAAAATTGTAGTTTGAAAAGTTTTCTAGTCTGGCTAAATGAAATGGAATGGAATGGGTGGATATAACATATACAAAACATGTGACACTTTATTTCCTATTACCTTCGAGACCTAGAAACCTAATTTAAACAGTTGACTGAGTGGAATGACAGAGAGGGAGAGAGAGAAGAGGGAGAGAGTGATATGGAATATTGTATATTATATAATAAAAGCATATTCCATTTTCATAAACACAAACTATTTCTCTGACATTCAAATTATAATTTAATATGCACGTTATGTCTGCTTGTTTCGAGGAATTTTATAGCATATGAAAGTTGAGTAATATATTAACTGGAAAATGGCATGGCCGGAAGCTAGAGAAGGTGGCAGAAGGGTTAGTTCTGAGCGTGGTAGTAAGAGTTGTGCTGGGAGTGAAGATAGGGGATAGAA
This sequence comes from Drosophila antonietae, assembly GCA_030914385.1. Lineage (NCBI taxonomy): Eukaryota > Metazoa > Arthropoda > Insecta > Diptera > Drosophilidae > Drosophila > Drosophila antonietae. Next base: position 4,905 of record JAUESO010000590.1, on the reverse strand, counting down.
AAAATAGTATTTAACTAGAAAGCGTAAGAGACGCACAGAGAATGCTACAGAAAGAACATAAATTCATGAAAATGATAAACGCATAGAAGACTTACATGAAAAAATAAATATATATAAATAAATACCAAAACTTTGTACATTTGCTACAAAATTTCAATGCGATATTCCAGTCACAAATATATATATAAATATAATTTGCTATATAATATTTCTACTCTACCGTATTACTATTTATATATTTGTATACTTCTTAAAGACAGCCCCAATGTAATCGCTGTGAATGCAAAACCCTTTCCTTTAACTACATTTTCATGAAAATGGCCAAAACTCTTTTCTCGCTTTTTCGTTGTGTAAATTAATCCACCTTTTTATTGATTACAAAAGTTTGCCGAAGAGGCTTAAGCACATGTTCGCATTTACTTTGCAAACGTTGCCAAAAAAAAAACCCCAAGAATATACAAGTTTATATATATATAGAAAACATATGTATGTATACATACTTTTATGTATAAATTGAAAAAGCCTTGGCAAACTGCTTGTGGCCTAAAGCATTTTCAATTTTTGAGTTTTCTGCCCCCAAAAATCGGAACCCCAGCTCAGCTTACATGTCTATTTATTTACGTTTGATTTTTCTTATATTTTCCAGGCATGTGCATGGGAAAGAACAACGGGAGCGAGTGGGTGAAAGCGGTAAATATGATGACGATGTGGCGCAGTTGTTTACCGCTCGTTCGTTTCAATGTTGCCTACTTATGGTAGCTACACAGCTTCTCCCCTCTCTCCCTCTCTTACTTCCTCTCACTCTCCCTCTCTCGTTGCACGCCTGATATGTGGCGCATCTGTGTACGTCCCCGACTGGGGCATATGTTATGAATTTTATGCAAATATGTTGCGCCTCTCGTTACCAATACAGCTCGCTCCTCTGCTTACACTCCCGACGCCCACTCCCCGCGCTCACTCTCCACTGCAAACGCTCTGGCAAAAAGTTTAAGAGAGTTTTTTTTTTTCTGTTGTCTTCCCCAGTTGTTGTTTTTCACAGTGTTTGCCATTCTATTAACATTTAAATCAGCTTTTGGTTTGCCTCTTTAAGCAACGAAAGGGTCGTGAATTGTTTTATGCCTGCATATTGCTGACATAACTCCTGCCGTTATGAGTCTGAGACAATGAACTATCTAAATCTAAGTGAATTGAAAGTCTTGCAAATACATATGTAAGTTTAAGCAAGGATGCATACATAGGAGTTAATATTGGAAGAGAAATATTATCATATGATAACTAGTAATTCAAATTCTCAAAGAAGCTCTAAAGCTTTCTAACAGTAAATACAAAACATGAAATACTCGCATAAGTGCCTTTCGCTCACACTTGCAGAAAAGACTCAAAGACTCAAAGAGCAGCAGCCGTAGCAGCAGCAGCATTGTAGCGGTTCTTCAACGACTTCGTTTCCGATCGGTTCGCAACAGTTTCGTTTTTTTTCTCTCTCTCTGGTTGTTCCCCGACCGTTAGGTTGAGTTAAAGCATGTTGTCTATGTATTGGTGTGTGCGCGAGGGATGTCTTCGCTTAGCACATCAATCACATACAAAGTATGCGTGTGTATGTGTGTACGTGAAGAGTGTTTGTATTTCGTCTTTCTTGCTCACTTACACAGTCTCAATGGGCGAACGCCGCGCTACCTGAACGATGTTCGTTTAATGAGCGCTCACACGAATAGGTTAAACTAAAGTCACTCAAAAGAAGACGAAACACAAAATAACTAAAGTCACTTGCGAGAATGAGAAAGTAAATTTTATTTAGTTTAATCTTGCGAACAGTGCGTAAATAATAATAATAAGAAATTCAATTGTTATTATATTGAGCTATGCTTACTAGATTCGTACAACAATTAAATATTCGTACAAAATATATAGAGAAATGTAATAAACTATTTTTCTTGAATTTTCAAAGAAAATTAAAAAAATACTTCATTTACGATTTATAAATTAGCCTCAAAAACTATAAAAATTTATAATAATAATAATTTATTTACATAATATATTCAATTTTAAATTGAAATATATTTTTTCTACTCAAGTTGCACTTATCATTCCATTCATTATTATATTTAGTTTTTTATGTCTTATTAATATTATTATTTATTTTTTAGTTACTATTAAGTTCATATCATTGTCATTTTCATTTGTTATTTTCATATTATTCATATAATTTTCTTTAATTACTATTTATTTATTATTAATTAGATTCATTAGTAATAAAAATGTATAAAATATATTAAATTTTTAATTGTATTATATATTTTCTTTTCAAGTTTCTCTTCTTTTTTTCTAATATTTAAATAAATTTCATAAAATACTTGTGCACCAAATTCATATTTATTTATTATTTATCTATAATTTATTTATTATTTAGTCTATAGAATTTTTCTATTCCAATTGCTTTCTCTATCACACACGCATAACTCACTGCTAATAAAATCTTTACGTAATTCATGTAAAGCTAAATCATGAAAAATGCAAGTCTTGATTTGACAATGAAAGCAAAGGCGAATTGGCTTTTCTTTTCTATTCTTCTATTCTTCTCTCTTTCTCTTTTTGTTGTATTTTTTCCTTACATAGTTTCCGCTGAGGCATGTCATGAATCATTTAACAACTTGCACAAACATTAAATTACGCATGAGAATCCTTTCTCTTTTAGATTTTGCAAAAGGGGCAGCAGCAGCATAGAAGAAGAAGAGCAAGGGGAAGAAGAAGCTGTCTCGGCATACAAAATTCAATTCAATTCAATTCAGGCAGCATATATTCACACACACACACACAAGTCCTTGGCAGGACATAGAGGAATGAACACATGCGACTAATTTCATATTCATATGCATATTTAGACTAACTACCGAGCCGTAAGCAGTGGGGCAGCAGAGAGAGAGGGAGAGAGAGAGATGGAGATACGAGCTCACATTCAGACGCTATAGACAAAGGACGTGTGAAAGAAAACCAAAAGGCAAAAGGCGATGACGACGATGAGGACGATGAGGACGACGACTTCATGCACATTGGCACGCCTAATTTATAACACAAAAGTCTACTTAACTCCCCAATGGCAACTATGTAAGGGCAGGCAATAGCAACAGACAGACAGACAGACAGCGTGGGAGTGAGAGAGAGAGTGAGTGCACAGTGAGTGCGAGGCGAGCAGAAGCGCTAAGCCGCCAAAAGCTGGACGGAACAGCACAGGCAATACAAGAGATTGAGTGAGAGAGAGAGAGAGAGAGGTGCAAAGACAGGTATATAATGTTAAATAGAGGTGTACTAGTGTTATCTAGAAGTAAGTTCTTATATTTTATAGTATGATTAGGCATGTATATAACTAAAATTCCAATTTTAATAATTTTAAGTGAATTTATATTATTTTAAATAATTTTCATAATAAAATAATAAATATATTTAATAACAAATAAATATTATTTTATTTATAATAAAAAAACATGTAAAATTTAAATATTTAATTCATTAAATTTTGCATATTCAAAATGTTTAGTTAAATACCAAAATTAAATATTTAATTCATATAAAAATACAAAACCAATTTAAAATATTTAAAAATTAACATATATAATTATATATTATGTTGCTAAGAATTAATATAGAAAAACTAATATACAAAAATATTAATAAAAGCTCATAAATGTATTAAATTATTAAAAATTTAAATTTTATAAAAATAAAACAAATTGTTTAAATAATAAAGTGAAATATTTAAATATTTGGTAAAATATATAATTTAAAATTTTAATTTTTTTAATAATTTGTATAACTTTTTTTTTTTAAATAATGTACTAAATATTTGGTATTATAAAATGAATGTAATGTGAATATTCCAAATATAAATTTCAATTTAATTAAACTAAATCAAATTATTAAAATGAATTATTTAGTATTACATATATCTTAAACATAAATTTTAAAAAATATTTTGTATATTTATTTAAAAATATTTTACTAAATATTATTACTACTAAATATTATAAAAACAAATATTAATATTTAAAATTATTCTTTTCAAAAGGCATTCAAATAAAATCAAATGTATATAAATTAATTCTCATATACAAGAGCATACAATCTAAGTATCTAAGGCTCTTCGTTCATTCACACTCTCGTGTCACGACACGACACGCTCTCATCTCTAAAGGCAAAGCTTGTTGGTTTCGTAGTGCATAAACAAAACTCAAAGCATATGTGGGTGGATTTTGGTGGTCATGCCCACAAGCTGGCTACACTCTCAACTGCTGCCTGCCAGCCTGCCAGCCTGCCTGTCTATCTAACTCGACTGTCTGTCCGTCTCTGTCCGAATGTCTCCTCTGTGTCTGTCTGTATATGGGGACAGGATTTATTATCAAATGGGCGCCATAGACTAACGACAATAGCCACAGTTGCAAACCGAGTACCTTTCCGTTTAAACTCACTCCTCTCTGTGTCTCTCTCTCTCTCTCTCTCTGTCTGTCTGTTTGTCCGTTTGTCTGCTGCACAAAGCGAGTCAACAAATTTTATAGCACTCATTAAACTTTCTTTCAGCAAAGTGCGCCAGCGACTCGACTCGACTCGACTCGAGCAGGAGTCTCCATGTTTTGTGTCTAGTTAATTTATTTCCTTAAACGTGCGACCATAGCTTACACACGCCCCCTCCTGCTGCTCCCTCTCTTCCACTCTCTCACTCTCTTCTACTCTCCACTTCACTAGCTATGCATTTCACATTTATTTAATTAATTTGTGTAGTTCAATCAATCTGGTAATCTTTGATATAGCCACTCTTCCTGTTTTAGTAATTGCATTCGCTTTAAACTGCAAATTGATGTTTTAGAATTAATATATTATATATATAGTATATATACATATATCGGAACGTAGTTA
>JAUESO010000589.1:0-38201 GCA_030914385.1 Drosophila antonietae | reverse complement strand
TTTTGAAGTCGAAAAGAAACCATTAATTTATACCTATATTCATTGACTTCTGAGAAGGCTCTTTTATATTTATTTAATTATCATTTAAAAAAAAATAACAGATCCACAATCTTAGAAAGCTAAGGAACAGTTTATGTCGGAGAATCTTCATCGGAAACGGTAAATAAGTCTTTGCAAGTCATAGAGTATGCTCCTAAGCAGTGACATATGATAGTAAATATAAAAACTTCTCAAAGTTTTAGAAATATTCAAGCTCAGACAAGGGAATCGGACTCTGTGACGTTCCGAAACCTCCGAGATCAGGGAGAAAGGCAACAGAGAAATCGAGCTTTTGCTCATGGTCACAGATTCTCTTTTAATTACGATCCATAAATTGATTACACTCATCCGCATGAATAGAGTTGCGAATAAGATCACATCCAAGTGTTCTGCTAAAAAATGGGCTGATAATCTAATGGTATATGATGAGCTTCTGGAAAAGTAATTCGGGGCCCTCATAGTAGTGTGACTGTGACTAAATGTAGAGTGACTTAGTAACGTAAAAGTCACCGTTATCTGAATAGTCTATATGGTGTTAGTGCTAAGTGTTTCGACTTCCATAATATTTAACACTTTTGATAATGTCATCCATGTTGTAGTGGATATATGTATGCCTTTAAATTTGGATGATTGATCTTTGCAAATACTGCGAGAGCTTTTTGCTGTATAATTACCTGATTTCTTAGCTCCTCACATTGTCTCATTTATTCATATAAGTGCATTAGATAAAATAATTGATATAATGATTATGCTCTGTGGCATCTTCGGTTGCTTTTCATATCCTGAACGCATTGAAAATCACGGAAATCAGGGTAAATATTTTTGTGAAAATGTATGTAACAGACAAAGGGGGCGTGTCATAAAGTATATATATTCTTGATCAGGGCGACGAGCTGAGTCGATATAGACATGTCCGTCCGTACGTCTCGTCTATTAAATACGCAGTATAAATAGATTTTATTTTTCGAAAAAAAAAAAATTAATGTCATGTATATTAACTAAAGAATTTTAGCTCTTCGAGAATTCATGTGCGCAATACTTGTAGTAAGGGCTTCGAAAGGGAGATTACGGAGGATATTATTTGTCAAACTTAATCGATATTGTCTCTTGGTCGTGAAATGAGGCGAATTTGAAACATTTCGAATAAATACATACAGCCGATAATGTTTTACTTCGAATTATGCTACTTTAATTATATAAATAGAATTGGATCAGTATTTATTATGTTGTGCTAGGGTAATGTGATCTAACGTTTTTCCTATTTACAGTGGTCAAAATAAAAATAAGGATTTAACAAAATTTTGCCTGGTGGAAGCTCTCCCGTAGTGAAGTCTGAAGCCCTGACTGAAGTCTGAATTCTGACTACGCTGTTAACATAGAATGCGTCTATGCGTGGGTATATGTGCTTGTGTGCATGTGTTGGTTGATATGTCTGTACATATATTACTATATTTTTATATATATTAATATATACATATATTACTATTAATATCAGTTCCTTGTAGGGTTCAGTTGATCTCCGGTTCTAACATAAAATGACATCTCTGTATAAATATTCGGTCTACGTTGTACTATTGATATATTGGATATATATTACATCATATTAAAGAGTTATATATATATATATATATATATATATATATATATCTATATATATATATATTATATATATATTATATATATATATATATATATATATATATATAAATATATCTGAAAACACGGATCTGAATCACACGTTTTATAGCTTTTAAAGTCTGCATTAGTCAGAGATATCGCCTATGCTTACCTTCTTATATATCATATCATAGCAACTCCTCTGTTTCTATCTCACTCTTACCTATGCTATTTCCTTACAACAGATGATAACTTTGAGTTAAAAGTATATTTTATTACAATAAACAAAATTTCAAGTCTCTTGCTTTTATAGGTTCTGAGATCAACGTATTAAAGGTTACGAACAGACGAACATAACTAAATGGACTCAACCCTTCGTCCTGATCTAAAATATGTACACTTCATGGTGTTTGCCACGTCTCCTTCTGCCTGTTATATACATTTAATATACAACTATTACCATATCTGCTCGAGGCTGTAGGAATAAATATTACTTTATGTTACAGGGACTCAGAGATAAACCAATCTGAAATCCTGATAAGGCTATACTAAGACATTTGATTAGCCCTAACACTAGGTCTAGTATCTAGCATAATCTAGTATTAGATTATGCTGCAGATGGGAAGAGACCTTTTCGTGGTTCTTTCTAATCTGTGCTAACTTCAAGAAATATTCTTTAGCCATTGCGCATGGGCTGTACAATATCGAGGTTTATGAGTTGAATGGAAGCATGTCGCAAAAACACTTTGATAATCTATAATCTAGTTTTTAATTATCAGTTTCCAACAAATTTCGTTAGCCTGTCTAATTAATTCAGATGTGATCTATATACTGTATAATGTGACCTGAGAGAAATATAATCAACTTTTCATTCATTCTATTAAAATGTTATTATCATTAGAAATATATTCTATAGAATATTTCAATTTCGTATATCTCAGTGTCTACAAGTCAGTCTAATAGACAATTCTGAGACAAATTTGCCTCACTTATCTCTCAGAGGACATACAGACACGATTCATTCATAGCTACAGGCATACATAGCTATGATAATTCTATTGAACAACTATATAGTTGATATAGCTCCTCTCAGCCTCTCAGTAACTACAAAGAAACATAAGGTTAAAGATTAGTGTATTTACTATAATTAATTTAATGAGAATGGAGAAAAAACACATAAGAATCGTTGGAAAGCAGCAAAATATTTAGACAATCAGCGATTGGGTGAGTGACGGCGACATTGGCGGTGCCGTCGGCGGCGTCTTTAGAAGCTACTTGTCCTTCTTCTCGGCTGCGAGCGAGTTGTAGAGCCGATTCACCTCGTTGGCCACCAGATTGTCGAGAATGATGCCATTAGTGTCGATGAAGGCGGCACACGATTTGGTGCTCGTCTGCTCACGCTGACCACGCCCATCCCGCACGGAGAGTGTCAGAATGTACTTGTCGTCATATTTCTTCATGTCAGAGCTCGCCTCCCAGATGCGTGCCGTCTTGGTGCCGGCATCCTTCTGGATGGCCACCACAAAGGTTCCCTTCTCGCGGAATGTGGTGTGCAACGTTAACACGCCCATGAGCGCGAAATAGGCCAGCACGCTGAACAGCAGCACTGGCTTCGACTGGGGGAAGGGATGGGTGAAGTCCCAGGCGTGGGCCATGATGGCAACGCCAACGGCTAGGGCGCAGAGCACTAGACGAGTGTTGACCAGGCCGAATTGCTCCTTTAGTTGAGGGCGATCGCCCAGCAGGCAGGTCTTCACGGCATCGTCCAGAGCGTGTTTCACTGCAGAGCCATCCCACTTGTTCACCTTAACCAGCTGTAAATTATTTATATTTTACATTAGGCACGGCTGGCGACTGACGTGTTCAATAAATCGAAGCCGGTAAACGCTGTTCTTAACTTACCTCGTCGGCAGTGGTCTGTGTTTTTTCATCCTTCTTCGTCATGATATTTGCTTTAATTAAATCAATTCCTATTTAACTCGGCTACCAAGAATGAAGTAAATAATAAGAAAAATAACTTGTTTTATCAATTTGACAACGCGACAGATATTGTATGTTTGATACAGCGTGACCGCATAGCTAAAAGTATTTTTTAGTACATTCTCATATTTGGTATATTTAATTCTGTTAAATACATATTATTGTCGATAGCACTGTTGGTGGCAGTGTTGCCATTTTAGCATATTTAATGCTAGATCTAGCATATTTGAAAACGGAAATGCTTGAAAAATTATGAAAATGCATATAGCTTTAAATCTAGCCTAATTCAATTTTACTTTGCTTATTTGTACTTTTAATATCCTACATCTGACAATTAGTATACGTTTTGGAATTTCTTATAGCGGAAACTTATTCATGGTTTGCAAAAAGCTCTTGCAGACAAATGAGCTACAAAAATTATATGAATGTATGAATAATGGACAGGTATATGTGTGTAGTTTCATTGTCAATCGTGTTCGTCAAATCAATGTTAACGTATTAACTGTTAGGTGAAATGTTTGTCTTCAATTTTTGTTAGTAGATTAATTTGTTTGAGTTTATAATGTCTATGAATTTCGCGTTATTAATTTAATTCACGTATACTTAGGCACCATTAAAAATTCCAAGAGAAAGCGAAACGCGATGGCTGTCTATTGAAACTACTGTGTGCAGAATCGAGGAGCAGTGGGATGAGCTTAAGGTACACTTCGCCCAAGCTGCAACCGTTGCAAGATGCCACTAAGCAAAAATTGTACATGAACTGAAATATTTAAATAAGATATTTCACAGTGATCAAGCTGAATCCTCAAAACTTCTAACTGAGATGAAAACAACCATCGATTTTCTCAAAAATAAAAAAATACCGCCTGATGTAAATATTGATGTCTTGAAAGATGACTTGGATGAATTTGCTGTATGCAAATTGTTGCTGCAATTATCAATTGCCACAAGAATATTTAAATTGAATTCGCTCGAGCGAGAAATATACTGATTCAAATGATTACGAATTGGACGAAATTATGACACAATTAGAAATATATATTTTTTTGGGTTGTTTTATTTATATCTTATTTTTTAGCCTATTTTTTTTAGTTTCTGCTTATTTTAGCCTGTATTTTTGTGAAATCTAGCATATTTTGACGCTCAAAATCTGGCACCACTGGTTGGTGGTTGTAAAATAAGCGCGTTTAAATTGACTGTTCCATATTCAACAACATACCCAAAAAAATACACTTTAGATTTTTTCATATTTGGTATTTTAAATCGGTGCCCCCAAATTTGTCTGTTGACATTTCTTATCGATAAGGGATAATTAGTTTCGAACTATTTTTTTTATATTTCAAGCTTCATATTTCGTTGGTCGTTGTAAAAAAAAAGTGTAAACATTTGTATATATTTATAAATAACAGTGTGGAGTATGGAATTAGGTTTGTTACATTGACTTCATCTGCGCCATTAAATCTTCCAGGCTTGTCTCTGGCATATCTGCGTCCACAGCAGCTGCATTTTCCACCTGTCTAACGGTCATTTTATCGGGTGCTTCGTAGGCCAGACGTAAGCCGGAAGCCACATTCGTTGTGTTCGTCGTCTGTTGTTCAACTGACGCATCCTCGGCCACAAGCTCAATTCCCCAATCGTTGCTGGCGTGCAATGGTTCATCGGACACCATCTCATCTACTTGCTGCTCCTTGGGGTGCGGACGTGCCTGGAACTCCTTCTGGCGCTGCAAACAAAACCGATCGTCGCACTCTGCATTTGGCTTGAGCGTCATCTTGGGGAAGAAGTCGTTCAGGGCATTGTAGCCCAAGTAATCAGAGACCTCGCCAAAATTAAGCAGATATTTGAGCGCATTCTGGACAAGCAATCCGGCCGTAATGCCCATCGTCGTGGGCAACGAGGCGGCGCAGACGCCCTCTCGCTTCAAGGTGCGCTCATCAATGTTTTCGGCGACCACTAGAGGTGGGGCGCATGCAAAACAGGCTGTCTCGCCGGGCCGTATGAACTGTATGTGACCGGAGACGGCATTTTCCGATACTCCAGACTCAAACCAATTCAAATTGTTCTCATTGCAGGCGGCATTGATGGCCATGCGACCCTCAAAGTTGTCGACGCAGCTGAGTACCAGATCGACCGGCTGGCGTTTCTGTATGCCGCTCTCTGAGATGGTGGTCAAGAACTTGTCAAAGTTGTCGACGGTGGTAATATTGTAGTTGTGCGTCTCAATGAGGACGTCTGGATTGATGAAGCTCAGAGTGCGAGCTGCTGCTTCCACCTTGGACAGGCCAGCCTGGTCAGGTGTGAAGAACAGTCGATTCATATTCGCCAGCTCCACCTTGTCGTAGTCGAAGAGAATGAGCTTGCCAATGCCACAGCTGTTAAGGAAAATTTTACTTCGTATTATTCTACTTTTAATTTTCATTTTGCTTACCGTGTCAGCATATCGGCTGTTACGCTGCCGACACCTCCGACGCCCACAATTGCCACCGCCTTGTCACGTATGCGCTCGTAGTCCTTGACTATGTTCATGCGCTGCAGCGCCATGAGGCGGCTATAGGGATTGGAGTCAACAACTTCGGCGGACATACGCTCGATACGTTCGCGTGCAATGCGCGATGATGTTTTTTGCTCCTCAAGCTCGGTTTTCAGCTCGGCAATGATTGCCTGCAATTCATCAATGGCGGCGGACATCTTCGGAATGGACTCAACCAAAAACTGGAAAACAAAACTAACGCTAGCCCCAAAATCCTAAAAACGGTTGAGGGCTGTCGTCGTGTCACTTTCGCTGGAACAGCTGTGCAGCGTTGCCAGACATTTTGCGCACCTAACGATTACTATCGATAAGCGCTAGTGCTTTAGAGCTGGGCTTCACGCGCAAATCTCGAAATATGAAGTGAATATACACGATGCACTTGTGCATTTGAGTTTTTTTTTTTACTTGTTAATGAGCAGAAAATTGAAACAGTTATGAGTTTCAATCTTTTTGGAGAGACTAATTTTTAGAAAACAATAGAATTTCTGTTCGTTTTTCAAAGATTGAAGAATTGCGATTATAAATATAATTTTTAATATACAAATATGTTTTTTAATAAGTTTATAAGCATTGTAGACGATTACTCAAGCAGCAGAATAGTGCTATCACTAGCCATACAATATACAACATATTTTGGTGCGTGTAAAAAGTTTGTTCTAGTTGTCCAGTCTATGTGTTGTATGGTTAGTGGTGCTATGCACTAGATTGGCTGTAATTATTTCTTAATTGTACTTTTTACCTCAATTAAGTTTTTCTTTGACATTTTAAGTAAATCTATTTCGAAACAATAAGCCAGCACGGCCAAGTTAGTTGCGTCTAAACTATTATAATATCTCTCTCTGGACCATTATCAATAACAGAAATCACGCATTGAAGATTAGCTCACGCCCATCTCTAGCGTTGCCCATGCCCACAAATAAAACTCGCGCAAAATTTGAAAATATTACACCAAATATATTGTCAAAACATTACACATATTATTATTAAATACACAAAAAAAAAAGGAAATAATTAATATTTATTGTTGTTATTGTTTGAGTGTCTCGTGTGTGTGTGTGTGTGGTGTGTGTGTGTGTGTGTGTGTGTGTGTGTGTGTGTGTGTGTGTGTGTGTGTGTGTGTGTGTGTGTGTGTGTGTGTTGTGTGGTTTGTTGTTAAATGTTAAATGCAGCGCTTGAAGATTGCCACGGTAAACAAAGAGTTATCAAATATCAATAAAAATACATAGTTCACTCGTTGTGTGTTTGTGTGTGTGTGTGTATTGGTATTGCTTGTATTTGTATTCTGCCTGTATTATGTATGTATGTAGTATTACTGTATAGACCGGGACTATCACTTGTAAGAAAATATATGCATAAGTTTATGATGCTGCCGTGCTGCCAGCTGTGGTCGCCTGTCCCGGCTGTCGGGGCTGGAGGCGGACACGGAAGCCCTCCTCCCGCTTCAGTATGATGTCCGCCTGCAGCCTGAAGTCCGATTCACTGAGGTCCGAATAGACACGATAGTTGCGCATGATGGTCGACAACAGAATCTTCAGCTTCAGCATAGCATATTTCCGACCTAGTCAAATATTGAAGGAATCGTGAAATGAATCTCGTTATGGATTCGAACAGTACTCACCCACACAGCTGCGGGGTCCTGCTGAGAAGGGCACAAAGGCATAATAGTGTCGGTTCGCCTGGCGTTCGGGCAGAAAGTTGTCCGGATCGAAGACATTGGGATTGGCGTAGACCTTGGGATTGCGATGCAACAGGATGGTAGCCACGGTCACGGTAGCGCCACGCGGTATAACATAGGGTCCAGAGTTCAGGTGCAGATCCTCTTGCAGCTCGCGAGCTATAAGAGGCACTGGTGGGAACATGCGCAGCGTTTCCATCAGGCAACGTTCCAGATATTTCATTTCCAGCGTGTCCTGGAATGTGGCCGGTCGCTGCGAGTCTCCAAAGATGCCGTCCAATTCGGCAATCACGCGATCCTGTATGTTCTGATGAATACCCATTAGCGATAAGAAGAACGAGGATCCGGCTGCCGTGGTATCATGTCCCTCGAACATAATTGTATCCACCTGTTCCTTGATCTCGGTGTCCGTAATGAGGGCGCCATTTTGGGCGCTCTCCAGCATTAGGTCGAGGAAGGCCAAGCGCTTCTTCTCGCCAATATCGTTGTCCTCCACGTCCAAGTCGTCTTTAAGGCCCGCCGACTGGCCGTAGGAGAGGCCGGCAACAGGAGCGCCCTGCTCCGGTTTGGACTGGGTCCCCGTCGACATTTGTTTCTCCCGTTGCTCGCGCAGCTCACGCTCCTCCTGCTCGAGTGCGGCAGCCTTCAGCTCGCTTTGGGCCAGAGATCCGCGTGTGCCCTGCTCGAAAGCCGCCTTCTTGCTCCGTATGACCTTTGTAGTCAGGCCGTGAATGATGTTTAGTAATCGACCCTGCTCCTTGTAGTAACGGGTCAGCGTGAAGATGAACTCGTTACGCAAAAAGATGCTGCGGTGCCGGGCATGAAGTATATCGCACATCCTCATCACGGCCATGGCATACTCAAACCCGGACTTGTCTTGCGTCTTCTTCGATACGCCCATTGCGGTCTCTGTGCGACGTCGGAAGAGAGAGAAGGAAGAGGATTGCATGAGAAGAGATTGGGCATGAGATTGGAAGTGGAATGCACTCGACTGACCCAAGCGCCAATTGAACTTAACAAACATAAAACGGAGCCCCTGCCGCTTGACTAATTGTAGATACAATGTAGATATATGCACACATACAAATAGAAACACTCACACGCACACACAAATTTGTATAGTCACAATATACTCTATTCTATGCTCCATATGCCATAATGTTGATCGCTGGCCAACGAGGATTATGCAAATTTGCAATTTTAAAATTATTTTTTTTATTAATTATTATTAATGTTAGTTTAAAACGTTTAAAACGTGTATATTTCTATCATTTTATTTTATATATATTTCATTACATATACAATGTACATATCGGATTTTTTTATTTTTTTCGATAACTCATCCCATTTCCAAATTATCGATAAAAATCGAAAAATCGTTTATTTTACGTTTTTTGAGCATAACGTCTACACCGTAGAGACTTCGAGTTAACTATTTAGATAGATATTAGATATTATGTATACTCACTCCCCCTTCAACCCCAAAAAAAAAAAAAAAAACGCATTTCAAATAGTAAAGACTTGCAATTTGGCAAATAGACACATTTAGATGCTATTAATATATAGTTTCATGAAGATCGTTTACCTACAGTTATAAGAGTCCAAAGTATAGCCCGACCCACTCCGAAGTCGCTGCATAAACTGCGCAGTTAGCAGAGCGTGCGCTTACACGTGCGTAAAGAGGAAGGGTATCTCATAGTCGAGCAGTCTCGACTAGAACCTTCTTACTTATTAAACAATATTTTTATTCATTTATTTATTTGTTTTGTTTTTTTTTTTTTATATTTTAGGAAAATTTGCATAAATTGAATTTACTTTTTTTTATATAAAACGAACTATTTGCATTGACTAAGGTGTGTTACTTGAGCGCACCCTCAATTACGATCACCAGTGTCGATGAAAAGGGTAGGTTCAATTTAGAAGATGAGTTGAATATTAGTATAAGCATATATTATATATTTCTTTTCAGTGAGTTGAATATTTGATATACATATTTAAATATATCTTAATATGTACATATGTAGTATTGCATTATAAAAAATGTGTGCATTAGAAATGGTAGAAATGAAATGAGTTTTGATTACATAATTGATCTTATGGAAATGTTATCGTCTTATTCGTGTATATACTATACAATACATATTTATTTATATGATGTATACAAATCGTTTGATAAAACTAATTTCGTTCCACTTGTCTCTTCTATGAATTACTTATACCCATTAAATAGATTGAAGGTATGATTATATAATTATATATTATATATTACTATAATATATCGAAAAAAAAAAAAAAAATAAAATAAATCAATTAAATGACATTTGAGAAAAGTTTGTTAATAACAACTTTTGTATATATTATCCTAATACATAATATGATTATTTCATTGAATTTATACAGAAATCACATATATATAATAATGTACACTTATATACATATATTATATTTTTAAAATAAATTTTTTTTATTAATATTATCAATTCAATTTCAGGAATTGCTTAACTTATGAAAGATCGGTAAGGTAGTAATCTGTCGACTATTTGAACTGTTATCAAACTGTCAACGGGCATCTGGCATTTGGATGGAAAATCATATTAAAACAGTTTGATTGTCTCTCAGTTATTTGCAATTTTCTTTTTTAGACGAACTGGCTGTGGCACTTTGACCGAGCTACGAACTGCGAACTGGGCAACACAAAACCTCTTATCTGATCGACTGCGCACATTTCTTCCGTCAAAATCTGAACATCACAAAATTGTTGCGTGTGAAATTTAAAAACGGCATTGCGCAACTGCAAGCGTGGAAATGCTGGTTTTCCACTTGCTATTTTCAGCATTTCACTTGTGGCCCACTGGCCAGCTGGTCAGTCAGGCAGGTGAAAACTTGTCGCACCTGTTCCAACTCCTTGTGATTATGATGCCTCGTGGTGGTTACGCAATCTTGAAAATGATATTTAAATTTGGTTTTCTTTATCATTTCCTATATATTAATATATTATATTAATTCGTAATTTTTCTGCCTACTCGGCCATGATCTTGCCTCTTATGATTCTTTTCAAAACCTCTTATAATTCGTAATTTCATTTCGTAACCTCTTGTAATTCGTAATTCTTGATTTTGCTGGAAGTTTAAACTACTACTATATAACTACAGTTATGTCTCGAAGACTATTATGCATGGCGCCTTTTTGTCGTTTCATGTGCGAAATTTCGTTGTTCTCTCATTTGGATTTAGATTAGTTTCAGTGTTTTTTTTTTTTTTTTTTTCATATTATAATGTTCCGAATAATGCAATTAATCATTTAATAAGCTTGGTAAACACAATAAAACAAATAATGAAATATGAAGACCATGAAACAATACAAAATTACAAGCTTTTTTAAATCTTAATTTTTAGTTAATATGATTTTATTTATGTTTAATTTTGTTTTTAAATACATAATATTGAATTGAATGTGTATTTCATTTATTTTTAATAAGTTAAAATTGTTGAAATGACGTGAAATTAATATTTTGATTTTTTACACCCCTTTAAATAGAAATCCCGGTAAATCGAAAACCTCTGTAATTCGTAAACAATTCGGTTCCCTTGCTATTACGAATTATCGAGACTCGACTGTATTTTCTTTTCTTAACTTCGTGTACAATATCGATTACGTTTGTTATCTATTATCTCAATTATAATTATCATCACTAGCTATTACAATTGTGATCACTAAAAAAAAGAAAGCTCGGAGGAAAAAAGAAAAAAGTGAGAAAAAAAAAAGAAGAAACAAATTTTTCGGGCGGGCGGGTTGGTTTCGGGTTGCAAAATTTTGGAAGGTTTCGGGTGCGGGTGAAATTTTGCTCTTCGGCCCATGGGCTGGGTCGGGTTGGGTGCAAAATTTCGGCCCACCTCTAATACAAGATATAGAAAGAAAAGCAGACGAATAAGAAGAAGAAGAAGAAGACATGATTTGCACACTTTATAAATTTTTTCTAATTTTTATTTTCACTCTTAATTGCTAATTGCTTGTTTGCGTCAGCCAGACCTGAGCCTGGGCCTGTGGCTGGGTCTCGGCCTGGGGCTTGATACTGCGGCTGGGGATGGGACTGGGGCTGGGGCTAAGGTCGTTTGCGATCTGCAGTTGCATTCAAATTTTCCTGATTAAGCGCTTAATGGGAATGCGACGTGATTTTAATTGGTGTGCTTGTGCCAGCCGTGCGGTTCGAGCTTTGCTTCGAGCTGGCAATTTGCAGTACGATGCGCACTTTTGGCAGCACTTCAATTATGGGCGAAGGTGAGCGCGTCTGCGTTATGCAACGGCCTAGAAATCAATCGCCAGGCATTACTAACAGGCAGACATAGATAAAGGCATATGAGCATATCTATATATATATTCATATAGTATTATGGGCGGCAATGTCATTAACATTTAACGCTCAAGCCTGGCTAACTGCCAGAGCCGGCTGGACGCTGTTTGAGCTGTTTTCACTTTTAAGCCAAAACGTGTTTGGCCTTAAATAAACGGCAGGCACTTTGGGGTGGCACAGTTAGTTATCTTTCGGCTTTATGCATTAAAGCGCATTAATAGCATTTGTGATATAAGCCTATTGCCGCCCCGAAAAGCCTTCGAGCAGCGCCAAGAGAAAGTCGCCCCAGAAACAAGGTGAAGGCGACTTCCTACCAAATTATTTCCATATGTTTTTTTTTTTCTATCTTAGTGCAAATATAGTTCTTAACAGTCAAAAATCAAATCAATAGATTAAAACTGCAGTCATTATTAATATAGCTGAAGCAAATATATGAAGAACAATTTGAACGATATATGTATACAAGTTTTGAAAATATATAAAATAGATAAATGTACAGAAATAAATTTGTGAATTAAAAACAAGTAAGAACGTTGCAGTTAGGCGCAACTAACTGCGATATACTTTGTTCCCATAGGTGCATCTTATTTATTTAATAAACATTTAATTAACGAAATATTTCGGCAATTAGAAAACGTACATGGCAAGCAACAAACGTTTTTCCTACACATACATACAGATTTTCACATGTACACAGTTTACGAGTATACACAATTTTCTATGTATGCATACAAAAGTTTGCATGCCAGAATATTCTAAGAATTGTGACTTAATTGGGAATTTTTCGATTGTTACTTTAGTTTAGTCAAAAGGCGTTCTAGCAATGGCTTATTTGGTTTTAGTTAGCGGGTATCAATTGATGGCAGTGACGCTGGTGGTAAGCGCTATGCAAGCTATACCTAGGAGCGTAGGTTCGAATCCCGCAGAAAATTTTTTTCAAAAATTATTTTTTTTTTATATTTGTATATTTATTATAAAATTCATGCAGCCAATTGATAATAATTTATAAACATACGCATATGAATTGTGCATTTAAGTAAAAACTAAAACTGCTTTATGCTTTCCGATTTGCGACGCTGTGTGGCAGGCAGTTTTTCTATGCATGCATATATGTATGTATGCATGTGTACGTGTATACACATCCAAAAGTGTATATGTACATATTGCAAGAATTGCGATTGTATTGTTTTGTGTCGTCACAAATGTGAATTTATTTAGGTTTAGCTAACGATTACATGTTGTTTTCAAAAGACCCAGGTTCGAATCCCGCTGGAAACTTTTTGTTTATTAATCGAAAACTTATAGATTTTATTTTTTAAATTCATTAATATTATTATATTTATGTTAAAAGGCATTTTGCCATCTTAGCAATTGCTACTAAGCTATTATATGCATGAATTATGCAGTTGGCCACAACAAACTTCTTTGCCAATTTCCCACGCCCCCTGTGGGCGTAGACGCATAATTTTTTGCCAGTTCTTAGAAAGGGCCGAGGCTAACATGACTGCAAAATTTGGTTGCTTACATTCCAAAAATGCGAAAATTACAGGGTATTTTTCGATATGCCACGCCCCCAAAGAGGCTGAAAAATTATTTTTAGGTCATCGATAGAGGAGGACATTAGTAACTGAACCATCTAAATTTCAAGCTTCTAGCTCTAAAACTGTAGGAGATATAAACTTTTGCGGTTTGCCACGCCCCCTGTGGGCGTAGATATATCTACCATAGCTTATTAGTCCTGGGTTGTCAACCCGAGTGTACATGCAAAATTTCAAGTCTCTAGTGTCAATAGTGTTCAAAATATAGCACAATTAGAAAAATCACTATATATTCAGGTCCGATTTGCCACGCCCCCAATGGGCGTAGACATATAACTTTTTGATCGATCTTCTTAGAATCATAACATTAACTCACATGCAAAATTTCAGCGTTCTAGCTTTAACGGTGTAGAAGATACGTATTTCCCGATTTGCCACGCCCCCAATAGGCGTATATATATCCGCCATAGCTTTTTGAACTTGGGTTGTCACCCCGAGTATACATTTCAAATTGCAACTCTCTAGCTCATCATCTAGTATGATAACTTAACTATGGGCGGAAGAGTTTTCCGATTTGCCACGCCCCTAGTGGGCGGATCGGGAAAATTTTGACACTTTATAATTCGGGAACATATATGAGTATATGTTTAAAATTTCAAGTCTCTAGCTCTAATAGCGCCGAAAAATATTGCGTTCATACGGACAGACGGACAGACGGACGGACATTGCACAAACCCAATATACTTTCTTCCCTTTGGGAACAAAGTATAAAAAAATAAATAAAATAAATAAAATGGTACACAAAAGGATATTGAATTTGGGTTATAATATAATCAATGCCTTAAGAAATAGACAAAGCTTTTGTATAAATATTTAATTTAAAAAAAAATATGAATTAGCTAGAATTTTATAGCTGATCCCCGATAAATTAATTTATCGATAACTTTGCAAATATACGAGTTATCGAATTTCTGAAACTGCGCGTGCAATATACGGACCTAATACAAAAAGAATAAACTCTCTAGCTTTTGTATCTTCGGAAAACGACGCATTCATACATACGGACGGACGGACGGACGGACGGACATGGCTATATCAACTTTTCTCATCACCCTGATCAAGAATATATATACTTTATGGGGTCTGTCACGCCTCCTTCTGCCTGTTACATACTTTTAACAAAACCATTATACCCTGATTTCCCATTTTCAATGGACTCAGGGTATAAAAAAAGTCAATAAAAATTTATAAATTGTAAAATTGTTAAGCATTTTTGCACAACTTAAAAAATTTCATTTATATATGATTAGTCCTGATATACATATACATATGATGCATGTGGAAATCGGTTTACGCCAGTTTATGGCGGCTCATTATTTCAAGCAGTAGCCGTTGGGGTCTGCATATGCAGAGGTATACAAATAAATATATAAATATATATATATATATGTAGTTAGTTGTATTTGATATAATTCGGGCCGGCTCTCTATGCTATTGCTGATTGTCCACACAGACAAAAGCAGCAAATGGACAACAAAAAACAAAATTTTGATTTGTGCGAGTATATAGGGAAATAGGTCTGTGCTCAATTGTAGCATATGTATATGTGTGTTTGTGTGTATAGGATAGGCTCATGTATTTGACAGATACATAGGGATATATGTATGTGCTAACTAGCTACTGCATGTGTCTTTGTGTGTCTACGCACACATATAGCAAAAAAAAAAAAAGTAATCGGAATTTGAATGTGAAACTGTAGAGAAATCCATAGAATGAGTGCGTGTGAGTGGACTGTACCGTTTAACTAAATATATGACTATATCTCTATGTGTGTATGTGTGTGTGTGTGTGTGTGTGTGTGTGTGTGTGTGTGTGTCTGTATGTCACTTACCCAATAGAATCTCCACAGTTGCCTCACTCATGTAATCATGACAATCAAATGTGCGTCCATCCTCCGCACGCAGCTTCCGCACTACATTGCG
The DNA here is from genome assembly GCA_030914385.1 of Drosophila antonietae. NCBI lineage: Eukaryota > Metazoa > Arthropoda > Insecta > Diptera > Drosophilidae > Drosophila > Drosophila antonietae. Next base: position 22,489 of record JAUESO010000589.1, on the reverse strand, counting down.
CGAGTTCTCGTTAAACAATTCAATGAAACTCTTTAAGACATTCAAATGGAATGTGGGTGCGATTAGTTTGCGATGAGCCCGCCATTTTTGACCTGATCGGATAAATATATATATAACGAAAATATTGTGAATAAGAAGTAAATCAAGGAAGGAATAATAAAAAATGAGAAGAAAAGACAAATATGAAGCATAAAGCGAAGAGCGATAGAGCTGTGCTTAGAGATCAGGGGATATATTTATATATATATAATATATATATAATATATATATAATATATTATATTCATATTATTATATGATATATAGAAAACTTGATATTAATTTCAGATACGAAAGTTTGCTTTAATCATATAAACTAATAATAATTTAAGTTTTGGATTTTTACAAAATATTTTGTTAGCTATTATCTTTGGCTTATCCTTACTAAATACATTTTTGAATGTTTAAATAAATAATGTGAAATTTAAAGAAAAACTTTAGATAAATATGGATAAATAAAGAAAATTCTAGAGAAATGATTATGGTAAAAAAAAAACGATTGTTGTAGACAGATCGTTATAATAAAGAAAAAAAATCCACACACATTCAATTTGATCGTTATATGTATAAATGTGACATACGTCAAAAAGTGAAAGATCGTGACAAAGGTAGAGAGATAGAGAGAGCGAGAAAGAAAGAAAGAAAGTTGGTGCAGAAGCCAGATAGTTAGAGTCAGATAGGGATGACAATTGCACATCAAATATTTCATATTTCACACCCACTCTGCTTTCCTTTCGCTCTCTCCCTGTCTCTCTCTCTCTCTGTCTCGTGTTCGTTCGTTTATTTATAGCCGCCATTTGTGCGGCGTTGTTGTGCCAACTGTCAGGCTTACAAATCGTTTTATTAATTTATGATTCCATAAACGCAATTTAAATTGCATTAGCTAGTCGGGGGAGACAGAGAGACAGAGAGAGAGAGAGAGAGTGACACCGAATCACGCAAGCCCCTTCTGAGCAAGCGATGGATACACACACATACACACACACATACGCACACACACACACAGTCTCACCTGTGCTGATTAGCAGGCCATCGCCCAGCCAAGGCTTGAAGAACTTGTACTCGGATGCCTTATCAATGTACACGTGGCTGCTGAGGAGCAGCTCGACGTCGCGCGGATCATAGATGAAGACCACCAGCTTGGGCCCGATCCACATTTTGGCAATGTGCTCAAAGGGTGTGCTTTTGCGTATGACTGTTTTGAAAACAGCTGTAAAAACAGGAGACAGACAGGATACAGGATACATGATACAGAATTGGTGCTGCTCTGTGAATTGCATTGAACCTACACGAAGCGGGTCCAATCACATCGAACAGATGCCCAACGATGGGCAGGCCACGCGGTCCCGGCAGCCGGGCCGCCAGTTTGTAGAGATGGGCGCGAGACAGTCGCCAGTAGATGTACCAGAGCACCAAGGTGGGCAGCAGCAGCAGATAGAAGACGCTGCTGGGCGAGCCCACAGCTGCATCTTTCTTCAGCACCTCCATTGAGGTGGAGCACACACTCACAACTAGCTAGCTAGTCGATATGGGCAAACGCAAAAAAATATATTAAACAAAAAAAAAATATATATATGAAGTGTATAGATGCAGACACAGGCACAGGCACACACACACGCACACCCGGGATGCGAGACGCCACAGCGGGCAAACAGAGCACTGAGCGTTGGCTGGCTGGCAACTTGCGTAGGCGGATGCCACGGTAAGCGGAGACGAACTCAAAGCGCTGAGCTCAAAACATTTTGTACTTTTTGGTTTTTGCCCCGTTTTTTTTATTTTTTTTATATTTTTATTATTTATTTATCTCTTGTTTGTTCCGGATGCTGCGGATGCTCGTCGCTGCCTGTCCGCCGCGATACTGATACAATTGCCTGCCAAGCGTCAAGCGATGCGCTTCGGCAGCAGCACAAAAATAATAGTAGCAACAATAATAATAATAATAGTAATAGAACCACTATTATAATTTTTTTTTTTTTTTTTTAATTCGTACACAAAGACAAAATCACGGAGAAAAAAATACAAAAAAAATTTATTGAAATGAAATGGAATGGGAAATGGTCACCCGACGTTGCACGCTCCACGCTCCGCGCTGTGACTAGTGGCTGGTGACTAGCCGCCGCCGCCAGTGCGCCCGACTTTTATAGCCAACAATGTGGCAAGCGGCAAGCGAACTGGCGACTTGGCAAATTGGCAAATTGGCGAACTGGCGCCGACAGACAGCCGGACAGCCGGACGCACCGTCTCCATCAATTTCATTCATTCAAATTGTGGCGCGCTTTAGCCCGTCTCACTCACTCGCAGCTGACAATAAAAGCTCAGCTATTCATTTCCGAAAGCTTCATTCAAGTTAAGATCAGTCTCTTTCCCTATATCTGTCTCTGTCTTAGATTCAGCCGCATTTGCTCAGAGTTGATTTGCGCTTAGTTTAAGTCTTTTTTATTTTGTTTATTTTGATTTGGACATTTATGCGTGATTAGTTTTAGTAATTGTTACCTTAAGCTAAAAAAAAAATTCAATATTTATTTATAGATATTCCATCACTTTTTGCCATAAAGAGTTAAGCGAGGCGCGATCAATAAGTTGCTCTTTGTTGAGACTAGAGAGATTGATATGCCCCTTATAGATTATGCACATAATTTAGGCTATATAACTAGATCCACAGAGGCATAAATATTTGAAATCTATTGCCCTTTCAAGATAAATAAATATGTTACATGAAATGTGAGCAAAGTTATTTTAACCAAAATTAGCTGTAAATCATATGAAATTGATTTATGATTTATATACGTAAATATAGCCTTTAAATGGGTAGATGTAGTATCAATGTAAACCATTTGAAATTGAAATATTGCTAAAAGTTATATATGCATGTGTTGGTATATATACATATATATATTTATATGTTTAATATTTTGAAATGTTGTTTTGGAGTAAAAAAGTAGTTTGCATTAGTAAACATTAATATTCATAATCATAACTTTGGGGCTCAGCTTTATTTTAAATAAAGCTAGAAGAACCTTGTTTGAAATATCGATTTTTATCAATACTCTGAAAGTGTTATCGATATCTAATGTTAAGCTACACTGCTAACGCTATGCAACAAAAATATTTCAAGTCTCTAGCCATTGCAATTGATGAGCTCGTTGAGTTTATAGATACAGATAAGATGGAAATCTCTCGCTTGATCAACAATATATACACCTCCCATGTATCTTTTCTACAAGGGAATAAAATCTATTTATCTAAGAAATTAAAAAAAATTTATATTATGATGTGGTTTATGCCTCAAGAGATACAAATAAGTTTTTCTAACTAACTTAAGTTTCGCTTGCACGTACATATGTATATTGAAAATGTCATAACTTATTGATCGACCCTCGTTTATAGATGTGACCACAGTACGTATGAGCAATACTGATGCCTAGACATTTACATTTAATTAGAATTAGAAACTAGCTTATGGAAGTCGTTGGCTGGACAACACTGAACAGCAGGGGCAGAGAGCTAACATTTTGCTGCCCTTTGTTAAATATACAACTACAAACACATACACTCACATACATATACACCCTCACACTGACACACACATACGCACATGAATAGTAGTAAATGGAAGCTTAATAACAACTATATAGAGACATTATGCAAAGCCTAACTAAATACAAAGATCTCTAGCATATGATATTTCTTGGGATTTTATGTGCCTAGGTCTAAAAGTATGCTATAGGTGTTATCCATGTTGATAATGCGATTAGACGGACGACTCGTAGATGATGATTTGCAGCACCTTGGGCTTGCTGTTCTGCGCCTCCTTCACCTCCTTGAGTATGGCATTCGTGATGGCCTCCAGTGCCGCAATGTCAGAATTGTGTTCGCTTTTCTTGTTGCTATTCCACTTGGGCATGGAGACCTGCGGGTACATTAAACATTTATTATTCAACAAAGTCCATTAGCAGTAGCTGCTGACTTGACTTACAGTTAAAACTTTTTGCAAAGTGGTATAGTCTAAGCCCGTGCCCGCCGTTTCGCCCAGGCGCCGCAGTGTCTCCGCCATTGGACCCGATAGCTCCTGTAAGACAAGGCTTAAGTGCGTTTCTCGGACAGTGGGTCGGTCGAGGTGAGTGCACTTACCTGCAGCTTGGCCCAGCTGGTCGCGTACTGGCGACGCACCAGCTCAATGATAGTCGAGGTAAGCGCCAGTCCAATCAGAATGTAAAGAGTGCATAGCAGCATATAATTGGGTTTCTCTGAGAGAAAGAGAGAGAGAGAGAGAGAGAGAGAGAGAGAGTTCGATTGGCTATAGAACTAAATTGACTTCTAACTCACTGGGCACCAGATCACCAAATCCAATCGTTGTCATTGTTATGAAGCAAAAGTAAAAGCCATCAAAAAACGTCCAATCATCCTCCCAGAGCAGCAAAAGCCCCGCTCCCGCTGCCAGATAAACACCCAGAAATCCAACAGCCAGAATCGCATAGAACCAGGTCTTACCGATGAAGTTTGTGAACTTTGGCTTTGCTGCAATCGATAGCCATGTAATGAATCGATAATAATCGCCGTCGTAATTATATAAAGGATTCAACTTACTTGGCATATGCTTGCCGAACACGGACACAGCACTGGCAAAGAGTCGACCCCAGTCGGCAATGACAGTCAGTGTGAAGGGGATGCCAATGAGTGCGAAACAAATGCAAAAGACACGACCGCTGGTCGTTACCGGCACTATATTGCCATAGCCTGTGTGAGAGAGCAACGGGATGAGAGCCAGAGGGATGAGAGACGTAAGAGGGAGAAAGAGGTTGAGATTGTGTGAAAGAAATAATTAAAGTATTAAATAATTATAGGTAAGTATCAAATATATAATAAGCAGTAAATAATTAAGGATGTATCTGTAGCAAACCCAATTCCATTCCATTATTTAATGGTTAATACACATAATAGTTATATAGCATATAATTATTTATACTTATATCTTTATATCATATAAAAAGTAGAGATAGTTTGAAGAAATTTATGAATACATATATCGAAATGTAGTACATATGTATATGACTTTCGACTATCCTTTGGACTCTACAAAATAAAATCAATATGTACAAAGGCTTTAGATATAATCAAAGAATCTATATCGTTTGATAGGCTGAAAATGAACTTAACTGTAAACGAGGGTTTTATGTAACTTTAATCAAATCGAAATAAGTGAGAATATAAGATTTCCATATGGTATATACATACACACATATATACCTCATTAGGATAATAAAAAGGTGAGTTGAGGTGAGTATTTACCTATATCTAACCAAGCACTCTAGAATAATAGACATATAAGCATGGGACAGGGTATTTCCTAGGCACTACCTGCAACTAGTCTCTCATTGAGATATTAGCTCATCGCTTACCTATAGTGGTTAACACAGTTGATGAGAAGAACACAGCTTGCAGTATGCTCCAGCGCTCATAGGGCTCTGGAAAGTCTTTATCGGCTATGATAAGCAGCCCGCCCTCGGCCGCCTGTTGTACGGCCTATTGAAAGGAAGAAAGAAAATTGATAAGTCATTTATTGGTATTTAATGATGGATTTATGACTTTGTCTACGAATAAAAATAAAAGATATCTACATCATATACGAGCTGCTCAATTTATTTGAACAATTAAATTTTTTATTGTATTAAAGTAATTCAAAAGAATTCATAAAAGATAAGGCAAAAATAATTAGTTAAAGTGCTTTTTTACGAAATAATATACATTTATTACTCTATATATTATACCTCTAACATTTAAGAGTCCACCAGTCGGGACAGACTGACTAGGAGATACCCTGGACCTGCTTCTTTTATGTAATATTCTAGTTACATACATATATACTAGTAATGCGTATTGAATATATAAAATAAATAAATAATTTATATTTAAAGTCTGACGGAAATATCTAGATCGACTTCGCTCATTGCTCATTCATTGATCAAGAATATAAATGTTTCTTGAGATTTGCCACGCCTCCTTATGACTGTTATATACATTTTCACAAAACCATAATGATAAAGATAATGAAGTAAAAAGATGCTCTGGTGCTTCTTATTAAAAAATAAATTTTAAAAAAACCTGATTTCCCATTTTTAATGGGGACAGACATATTCAACATATATCGATCAGCTTATATCAAGCTTATATAAGCTGATCGATATATGTTGAATATGTCTGTCCCCATTTTTCGTACTAGGTTCATATACAAAATCATACCAAATAAAACTCATATATACATATGTATATATCGAAGACTGACTGTAGTTATATGTACTACATGCCTCTCTAGCATATGCCGAAAAGTATGCAACAGATTTTGATATAGAGTTTCTCTTGCACTTACCGCTTCATATTTGGCCAATTCAAAGGAGAGCAGCTCATTGAGATTGTTCACTTCGGTGTTGTTCAATATGGTGCTCATGAAGCGCTCCCGCTGCGTCTTGACCACATCCTTCAGCTGGGTGAGGCGTGTCACCTCCGCCGGGCGCTCCAGATGGCGAAAGATCTGCGTCAACAATGTGAAAAATGGGTACTATTGCAAATTGAAAGGCTACGCTGCATTAGCATTTAATTAAAGTGCGCCGCATAATAAATGGATGGCACCAACAGACCGGGGGCACACAGAGATGAAGACCACGGATGCCATGGGGGCCATGAGGGAGCGCGGCTAAGCGAAGCGGCTTTGATGGCATCACCAGGGCTCTGACTGTGTGCTAAGGCAGCTATGTGCAATTTATTGGCATTTGATTGATGGCCAGGCCATAGCGATTCCACTCAAAGTTCTCTTTGCTGTTGTGGTTGTTGTTCTTGTAATTATACCCTGCAACCATTAAATGTCTGCAATGGGTTCTAAACAGATTGAAACATTTTTGAAATATATTCAAATCTGTGATCTGATGAGCGATAATACAATAAGGCAGATTATTGCGGTCGGGCGTAACCAACTGCAAAATACTCATTAACTATAGAAAACATTTCAATAAATATTACAATTTGTTGTTGTTGTTGTTCTGAATTGTAGGTTTCATTGTAGAGAAGGGTCTTTAAAGCTGCGGACAATTCGGTGTCGATTAAACAAGCTATAGGTTTATATAAACGTGTAGCTTATGATGATCAAACATAGTTTGCATTTCAAAATACAAACTGTGTAAAAGTACGGAGGATATAGTTTATCCCACTTTGCCGTGCCTTTAGATAGATGAGGTGTTGCTCATCTACATAGTCATAGTAATTACTAATTGATCTCAGATATTTGTATTATAAAAAAGCTGAAATGACGTTTTATAGAAAACAAAATTAAGCAAATGACTCATAGCATGAGTTATAGGGATCCATGCTGCACTCGGCTGAATAAACAACAGCGATTTATGCTGATCTAATCAGCATTTCTTATCAACTAGAAACTAGAAACCTGAACTCCCACGGCGTATGATTAGAGCAACGGGCAGAAGTATTTATCTTATGTGCCTAGATGCGATCGCTTTGTATATTGCGAATGAACGTAAATTCCATGTGCTTTAACACATAGCAAAATGAATTAAAAAGGCCAACTCATTTTTTTTAGGAATAAACCCTATTTAGATTAGTAAATTCGCATTTTTTTTTTGTAGAAATGTTTATATGAAATTAAATGAAACATATGTAGGGTATTTCATAGCGACGATTACACTTTCAATACCGTTGACCGTTGCAAGCGAGCATCATTAAGTGAACTAAGTGGCATTTGCAATAGGTTCATTAACTCTCTCTCTCGAGTGGAGCAAATCTAATTTTAATGCCAGCTCAGTGAACCAACATGGGTATGTTTATGTGTGAGTAGAATAATATTTCAGTTTCACTACATACATACGTATATATAGTATACAGCTATATATACCTTATATACGATATATATATATATATATATATATATATATATATATACATATATACATATAATATATATAATATTTGATATATATAAAATTTTTCAATCTTTAACAATTAAATTTTTCGTAATTGTTGTGAGCATTAAATATGAATATTTGATGAAGGTTTTCACCTGCATATGCCAAACAAACAAAATCCACAAAAAACAACAAAAACAAATCGTAAAACAAAAACAAATATGCTTTAAATTTTTTTCGCACATCTTGGCAATAAATTTGTTGAAATGTAGTGCGGACTCTGCTTGTTTCTCGTTATAAAAATAGTTTTACAAATTGATTTGTGTTTTACTTTCAACAACACCAAAAACAAACAACCAATATTCATATGTGTTTATATGTATTTACGATATGTCTAGCATCTGTGGATATACATTCATATATAGTACATAGACAGTACATATTTATACATAGAAACGAATTCGCATTTGAAATTCAATTGAAATGTGTCAGCAATTTTTCTTATTCGCGCCGAGCGACTTATATTAAGTGTTCTCTATCCATCCCACCCCATCTCAACCCCTCAGTTCATTTCCAATCGCCCCACCCCGCCCCGCATCGTATAGTCCTTCTTTCAGGCACTTCGACAGCAGCTGCATCTTTGCATTTTTCTTCTTAAGCAAAAAACATTGAACAACAAAATTATGCAAGTCACACTTAAAGGACTCAAAGAATTTGTTCATACCATAAGACATAATGTTCCATTATATCATGAGTTCTTGAACTGACCCAGTTACAAGTTCAATAGTTACAAAGCTCAAGTATGGTGTATAAGAATATATCAACTACAAAAATCCAAAAATTATTATATATAACATTTTATTGAAGAAATATTGATCGAATCGATCGAAATCTTATTAATAAACATGTTCTGTGGGATAGATGCTATATATGTATACATTACTTATAGAAACTTGTTCTTTCAAATTTTTATATAAAATTATTGCTATTTCCTAAGAAATAAAAATTATTTTTGGGTTCATAAAAAGTATTCTGCGAATTTTATATACCACTAGCTGATATCTGATTGCGGTTTTTAAAAAACACGCATATTATTTCTTAATCAGCTTGAATTTCAGTGATTAGCTCGGCAGCTTAAATAATAGTCAACCTCTTTTTTTAAAGACTTGTAAATAAATTACAGAAATCAAAGTCGCAGCTAAAAAAGAAGAAAGTAAGTTAACCCATTTAAAATGCCATGAATGAAAGGAAAATTTCTAGTTTGAAAAGTCATCTTAAAATAATAATTAAGAAATGCAATTCCTAAGAGGAGAAAGAGACAGAGACAGAGAGAGAGAGAGAGGAGAGAGAGAGAGAGAGAGAGAGAGAGAGAGAGAGAGAGAGAGAGAGAGAGAGAGACTGTGTAATAGTATAAAATTTCTTGTGCTATAACATTGGCAATTAAGCTTGACTGTTGCTGCGTGCACTGCGTGTAGATGTCCTTGCGTTTGGCTTATGAAAATATTTTGTCACATTTTGCTTGCAGAGATACGCATTTGCGTAATTAGCATTGGTTCACTCGGGCAAATGATGGCGACAACTTCTCCAAGTTTCAAAAAGTTATTCACTCAGATCGATAACTTTCCTAAGTGCCAGTCATGGACAAGGACATAGGCACAAACATGGACATCGACATGAGCTTGGACAGCAGCACGCAGCAGACATGGAGTTAAATCAATTTTGGAACTTTTGGCCGTTTCCCGTACTTCCACTACTCTGCGTACAATGTGGCTTATGCGCCATATTTATAACAATGTCTCTGTTGTCACTGAGCTCTGGGTTATTTTTGTGCTTGCGCATAAATTATAATTATTCGAGTTTTGTTTCCTTTTAATACCCTGTACTCATTGAAAATGTGAAATCTGAGTGAATTGGTTCTGTTGAAATGTATGTGACAAGCCATAGGAGAAGGCCGATCTTAAAATGTATATACTATATATAGCACCAAGTCCAGCAAACAGCTTTTACTTTAAAGCAATATTGCACTTTAGCCAACTAATCATATGTTTTTCATCTTTAAAGCTAGAATCTGCTTTATGAAAGAACATTTTAGCGCATTCAGAGTATTTCCTAGTTGCTTATTGATTACTAAAATCTATATATGTATATATATATTATTAATCTGTATTATTATTAGTAATGTAAGTACAAATTCAAATATTTATAGTTGAGCTAATTGTTTTCTCTTTAGAGCAAACAAGCTATACATGAACGTGTCTAGTCTAAATATAAATTTATAAATATATTCACATGCGAGAATTGAGAATACATAAGCCTTTTTATGCCCAGTTGGTGAAACAATTGGTAAATTTATGAGCTCCAAGCAGGGACAGCTCGACAGTCCATAACAACGGACTTCCTTTGTCCTTCTTTGCTGAATGGACTTACAGCACTTGTCAGGGCAAGTGTCAGACCATTTGCACAGCATAAATCACAAGCCGCACGCAGCGTTCTATGCGCAACAATTGCCAACAACAGCAGCAGGGCAGGGAGGGCAGACAAAGTGCTCTGTAGTCTCACCTGGCTATTTACCGCTACTTAGCGGCTTGCTGGGCTGTCTGCCAGAGTTAACTAGGCGCACAGTGCGTCTGCCTGCTTTGCTAGCATACTGTCGAGCACGGGGCTCGTCATATTGTGTAGTTATTAATTTTCATTTGGGCATTCAGTTCATTTGGCTGTTTTTAATCATAAGCGACAGCAGCAACAGCAACAGCACCAACAACAATAATTATCTGCAGCGCAATTTTTCTCCATTTGGGAAACCCGCAATAGAATCCTATAAATGGTTTCGCTGCTGTTACTCTTATAATGATGTGCTGCCCATTTAGCATGCGATTATTCATTTCCGTTCTTGTCCCCGGCTACGGGCTAAAGCGCCCAAACGCGGGCAACATCCGAAATTATATATGACCTGCTATGAGTGTGTCTGAGTTTGTACATGTATGTGTACATATGTATGTGTGTGTGTGTTCATATTGTTGAAAGACCACAATTTAGCAGCCACTGAGTTATCCTCCCAATATTACACAGAACAATATGGACATATAGCAACATTGTTTGCCTATATATCATAAAATATTTGAACATCAATTAGCATAATTATATATGTATATACATATGTCAACTTATATTATTTGATGATATGAATGATTAGATATACTAAACTCTATGAAATTAGAACAACTTTTTCGATTCCTTTACTTTAAACATCTTTCACAAACGAATTATACAATCGAGTATTTTTTATAAAAATTTTTCAAGTGATATATTTTTCAAGTTACAAAAGAAAAGTTACAATTTAATTTATGTTTTGTGCATTTCTATATGTTTACAAAAATATTTCTCTATTAAATTTGACTAATGTATCTAATATTTATATATTATTAATGCCTAATGCTTAAGAAAATAATATAATATATTTACTATATACATATGCATATATGAATTATTTATTTTTATATTTTACAAGATTCAATAATATTTTGTTTAACAAAAAATATATAACAATAGATACAATCTGAATCTAGAGATTCGTAATAATAATTTCTGTATTTTGATACATTTAATACTACTGGATACGATTAGTTGCCTGGCAGCTACGAATCCGGCATAAAGTTAAATAAATAAAATTCGGGTTATAATACCCTATGTATATAAATACGTAGGAGGCGAAAAGGTCTGGCCTTAGCTCATGAATTAGCATATACTTTTGAGCAATACGAAACGCTGAGTCGATCTAAACAAGTTTGCCAACTATTAAAGCAAGAGACTTGAGCAGAAAAAGAATTATAATATTTTTTCGCTAACTCATCTCGTTTTAGAAGTATCAATAACTATCAATATCAATAATTTGTTTTTTTAAATGGAAGCTCATAAAAGCTACACTCCATTTCATTAGGTATACTCTATTTATGGATAGGAAGAATATGAACGTTTCGTATTTTCAATGTAATTATTCTTCCTTCCAAATATAAAAGCAAATTTCAATAGAACAATATGGGTTTTCACTATCCAAGAACATTATAATTTAAAGTCATTTAATAATTACTTTTCTATGGTAGGAAATGTTTTTCCAGCAATAGATTGTGTATGTTTAAGAGTGAATATGGGTGGTTGAGGGTAAGTACAAGTCGGACATTTTCCTTTCGAGCATTACTGTTGTTTATTACAAATTAGTTCCGGGTGTTGTTGACCTTCTCTGGGCCAGCTAGAGCGGCCGTCTGTAGTTGAACGAGCCTTGGCCGGAAGGCATGACAAATCACGACCTTCACTGGCCACAAACTGAGATGAGTTTTGCGTTTGGGTGGAGCTTTTGGTTGTGACTCTGAGTCTGGGTTTAGGTCTCCGAGCAAGTGAAAATCCATCGGGTTGCCTGCCAAAACGGAAGCGCGGTGTAAATGCGAAAATTATTAGCTCCGTCCGAATGCCGCCACGAAATGGTTTTGCTTTAATCATACCTATAGAAATATGTTTTCATGATTTCTGTTTTTTCACTCTTTAGTATATAGAAATGAATGTAATGGAATTTAATGATTATATTCTTATCATCAGCTAAACCGCTCATGATAGTCTATACTATGATCTATATATTGAATGCTAAAAACTGAAGCTGTGAAAAAATGATTTTCTTTTTGATTAGTTTATATATGTATCTATTTTCATAATATTCTTAAATATTCAGTTGTAAATCAAAAACGAATGTATTAAAGATAATTTCGCTTTGGGTTTTTACAAACAAAATATATGTTTTTCAGATAGGGTATATACAATTATTATGATCAATTTTTAATTTTATGCTTTTATTGACATATTGTTATGTATTGAACAGTAGTTCACAATAATTACAAATGAATACTTAACAAGTAAGAAAGCTGTAATCGAGACTGCTCGACTACGAAATCCCCTGAGCCCTTCTTCGAACGAATAACATTCCAAGAATTATTCGATTCGTTTCTGCACGCCTAAGAAACTATACATGCAAAAACACGACCACACACACGCTTGTAAGCATGTATGTGTGTGAGCAATGCAGGCGGCTTGCTGTCTCGCTGCCTTTGTTGCCGCGCCACATGGGTGTTGATGAGAAAACTTTGATGATTAATAATTCTGTTTCTAGACGGACAATCTTATTGATCTCTTCAGATTATGATTATGATATTCATATCTACATATATGCTAAACCAAACTGCATGTCTCTAGTATTTGAAATGCATTTTTTTCACATTTGTGTGTGGTGGGCCAAAGTGGGGACCGGAATCTGACAAAAACCGAAATTGTATTAATTTAGTATCTATATATATGCAGAAGACTTGGAGACTCTAATTCTAAAGATGAATTAGCTAGAATTTTATAACTGGTTCCCGATAAATTCGTTTATCGATAACTTTGCAAATATACAAGTTATCGAATTTCTGAAACAAACTCGTACTGCGCGTGCAATATACGGACCTAATACAAAAAGACTGAACTCTCTAGCTTTTGTATCTTCGGAAATCGACGCGTTCAAACATACGGACAGACGGACGGACGGACGGACGGACGGACAGACGGACATGGCTATATCAACTTTTCTCGTCACCCTGATCAAGAATATATATACTTTATGGGGTCTGCCACGCCTCCTTCTGCCTGTTACATACTTTTAACAAAACCATTATACCCTGATTTCCCATTTTCAATGGGCTCAGGGTATAAAAATGATATTAGAGCATTTTCTAGTTGAGCAGCTTTATTCATAGTGCAATTCTTATTATCTTAAATCTCTTCTATCTTCTCTTTCTTAGTTGACTGAATTGAGCTAATGCAATAAAAAGTTGCTTTTATTTGAGCAATTTCTCTTTAAAATTGGGTATATTTCAGTCGATCATTTCCATAGATAGAACATTTTTGTAATACATTTGATCAAAGTACACATCATTTGTAATATTCAATTGTTTAAATAATTTTAAGAAACTACTACAGTATATATTGTAGTCGATCACTTTGCATGTCGAAAATATCTAGTGCAATAAAACATAAAACTTAAAGTTGAATGTTAATTACATTCGAGTGAGAGCTGTGAATATTGTTATTGTTGTTGCTATTCAGCTTTGTTTATAGAGAATACAATCATTTTCGTTTTCATTTTCATTTTCAATTTTCCCCATTTTCCCACTCTTCATTTGCCATATTGATGCGCTTCTCTCGACGTTCGGGTCGTGCGCCCGTCCAACAGCGGGGCGTTTTTATTATACTATGGCTACAAATTTTCATGTACTTGAACTTTGTTGTTCTTACATTTGCCGTTGTTGAATTTATGATTTCATAAGCTTATGATTTGCTACCAAATTAGATATAAATTTATTATTATGGCTGTTGCTGCCCCTGCTCTTGTTGTTGTCATACATAAATCGCAGCCAGCTCATTAAATCTAAGTGGTGCTTTGTCTTATTTATTAACAATTAGAGAATCGTGCGAATTTGCCACAATTTGCACTGCAAAATATGCAAAGATATTTGCCTTGAAAAAGGAAAGAAAAAAACAGTCAACGAGTCCAGACTGTTATGGCTGGAGCATGTTCACAAAGTGATAAGAATATATTGGGATTTGTTTGAATATTTTAGTTTATTTGATTATTTTAGTTTTATTTGTCTTGCGTTAGAGATATACAACATCGAATGGTCTCGTGTTTCAAACGACTTAGAAGCGTGGCAAAATGGATATTATAAAGGGAGTTACATAGATATGAGATTATAAAAGTCTATTTTATTATATATACTCATGTAATTCACTTTTTGATTCAAATTGGTCCAGTTTTTCCTAACTGCGTCTAATGCCAATGAAGGAAATCGTTAAAAACTATATCTTTGATATCTTGATCTCCTTTACCAATCATGTTAATGCTATTGATATTGAAAAATAACCGGTACACGTCTCCTGTATAGAGATCACTAAAAAATAGTTTGAAGAGACGTAAAAATATGATTTCAGAGAGATTTGCGTCTTTGTCATCTGTCATGTATGTCATGTGAGACATATATAGAAAGCGCTCCTTTATAGAGATAAAGCAAAACCATCATAAAACAATCATCACCTGAATAGCACGTCTAGAGAGGCCATGGAAGTGGATGTTACTATTCCATATTTCTTCCATTTCTCTTCGTAGCGACAATCAGTTCAGAAAAAAGTGTTGTATCTCAATCAGCAATATAGGTTTTAATATCTCTTATTTGATAGCCCACTAAAAATGTTTAAGTTTTATACATTTGCACCTCACATGGTATATATTGCATACATGTATATGTATATTCCACAGAGTCATAAAAACAATTTATACTGCGATTCATTTATTACAGCGCTTAACACAATTTGGGACAGTTTGCAGCCAACTTCTGTTTGTAGTCCTCCCCCTGCTGATGCTACAGTTGAAGCGTTGCCAAAGCCCATTAAATTATAAATAAACGAGTTTATCTCGCATTTTTATGGCAGCAATTGCAGCATCAACAGCACATTTCCCATTTATTCACACTTGACATAGATATGTAGTCTGCACATATGTATTTATCACTCTTATGAGCCTCGGACAATGGCCAAGGCCACTTTGAAAACAAGTAAGAAAGCTGTAGTCGAGACTGCTCGACTACGAAATCCCCTGAGCCCTTCTTCGAACGAATCATATTCCAAGAATGCTTCGTTTCGATTCTCTACGCGTAAGAAACTATACATGCAAAAACACGAACACACACACGCTTGTAAGCATGTATGTGTGTGAGCAATGCAGGCGGCTTGCTGTCTCGTTGCCTTTGTTGCTGCGCCACATGGGTTTTGATGAGAAAACTTTGATGATTGATAATTCTGTTTCTAGATGGACAATCGTACGCTAAACCAAACTGCATGTTTCTAGTATTTGAAATGCATTTTTTTTCAGATTTGGGGGTGGTGGGGCGAAATGGGGACCGGAATCCAAAATCTGACAAAAACCGAAATTGTATTAAATTAGTATCTATATATATGCAAAAGACTTGGAGACTCTAACTCTAAAGATGAATTAGCTAGAATTTTATAACTGGTTCCCGATAAATTCGTTTATCGATAACTTTGCAAATATACAAGTTATCGAATTTCTGAAACAAACTCGTACTGCGCGTGCGATATACGGACCTAATACAAAAAGAATGAACTCTCTAGCTTTTGTATCTTCGGAAATCGACGCGTTCAAACATACGGACAGACGGACGGACGGACGGACGGACGGACAGACAGACGGACATGGCTATATCAACTTTTCTCGTCACCCTGATCAAGAATATATATACTTTATGGGGTCTGCCACGCCTCCTTCTGCCTGTTACATACTTTTAACAAACCCATTATACCCTGATTTCCCATTTTTAATGGGCTCAGGGTATAAAAAGATGCCACATATCTGAGTGCAAAACCCCAAAATAATAAATATAATTATGATGTGGCCACCCCACCTGCACCCTCGCTAATTAAGAGATCTATACATACAGTTGTTGTTGCTGTTGCTTCTGTTGTTGTTGGTTTTCCTTTTTATACCCTGAACCCATTGAAAATCAGGGTATAATGGTTTTGTTAAAAGTATGTAACAGGCAGAAGGAGGCGTGGCAGACCCCATAAAGTATATATATTCTTGATCAGCATAAAAAAATAAGTTGATCTAGCCCTGTCCGTCTGTCCGTCCGTCTGTCCGTCCGTCCGTCCGTCCGTCTGTCCGTCTGTATGAACGTCGAGATTTCGGAAACTACAAAAGCTATAGAGCTGAAATTTCACATGAACACTCGTATGTTAGCTACGCAATACGAGTTTATTTTGTTTTTTCGATAACTCGTCCCATTTCCAAATTATCGATAAAAAATATAATCGAAAATTCGTTCACATTTTTAAGGTTTTTTGAGCATAACTTCTACACCGTTTTAGCTAAAGACTTCAAATTTGTTTATTTAGATAGATATTATGAATACGCAAATTACGTAGTTTTCAGATTTTGGATGCCACGCCCCCTTCGCCACCAATTTTGAAAAAACGCATTTCAAATACTAGAGACTGCAATTGGGCACATAGATAGATTTAGATACTCCTAATCTACTCTGAAAATTTCATGAAGATCGTCCATCTAGAAATGGAGTTATAAGCGTCCAAAGTTCAGCCCAACCCACCCCCAAGCCGCGGCAGCAACTGCGCAGTTAGCAGAGCGCGCGCTTATAAGTGTGTAAAGCAGAAGAGTATCACTTTTTGGCAGGGTTCAGGGGATCTCGTAGTCGAGCAGTCTCGACTAGAGCCTTCTTACTTGTTATTATTTATTCTTTTGTATTTGATACCTTTGAAAGTCAGTTGGTAGTTTACCTAATTGTGAATAAGTGGGTTTTTTTTTTAATTTCAAATATTTAATAGCATCATTTCTGAAAGTGTTTTTGTTTCAATTACATATATATTTATTCCGTTAAGTCAATAGAAAATAATGAACAGAAAGTTTGCCCAAATATCAAAAGCACGTGACATCTGCGGTAAGAGTTTTCCATATGTATGCACACATGTACATACATTCAAAATTAGCCTAGCATGGTCTAAGAATTGCTAGATGGCGCTTTAGCAGTGAACTTATTTACTATGGCTATTACAGCTTCGAGTGGCATTGATATATTTCTTTTACAATTATGAAGAGTCTGTGTTAATTAAGGTGATGCGTGTTAATCGAGGAACGTCTATTTGTTGAGTCTATTTTTAATAATATTTAATAATATAACATTTTTCGAGTTTCAACTAATATTAGCGCCATCTATTATTTTTTTTTTTTTGGCAATGCAATGTATATATACATGTACATACATATGTACATTTTGAACGTTACACGCATACATTCTTATGTATACTTTCTGATTTATCCATATGGGTAATTCTCCAGAAAAGTCAACTTTTTGTCACGTTCGACACTGGTTTTTTGTAATTATCTTGAAAACGGATTAATTTTAATACTAATCAAGAGCAATATATTTAACTATTTGTCAAAATAAAGAAGTTTTTTGCCATTTTCAGCACTAAAATTGATGCATTTTCAAGATAATTACAAAAAAACCAAACCACAGTACAGATTATTATTTTATTTTATTAAAATTGGGTTCAGGGTATTATCTAGTCGAGCACTCTCGACTAGAGTTTTCTTACTTGTTATACCCTGAACCCATTGAAAATGGGAATTCAGGGTATAATGGTTTTGTGAAAATGTATGTAACAGGCAGAAGGAGACGTCGCAGACCCTTAAAGTATATATATTATTGATCAGCATAAAAAAATAAGTTGATTGAGCCCTGTCCGTCTGTCCGTCCGTCCGTCCGTATGAACGTCGAGAATTCGGAAACTACAAAAGCTAGAGAGCTGAAATTTCACATGAACACTCGTATGTTAGCTACGCAATACGAGTTTATTTTGTTTTTTCGATAACTCGTTCCATTTCCACTTTAACTTTATATATTTTATAGATATTATGGATACGCAGATTTTGTTGTTTTCAGATCTTGGATGCCACGCCCCCTTCGCCCTCAATTTGAAAAAAAACGCATTTCAAATACTAGAAATTTGCAAATTGGCACATAGGTAGATTTAGATACTCTTGATCGACTCTGAAAATTTCATGAAGATCGTCCATTTAGAAATGGAGTTATAAGCGTCCAAAGTCCAAAGTTCAGCCCAACCCACCCCTAAGACAAAGCAGCAACTGCGCAGTTAGCAGAGCGCGCGCTAAAGAAGAAGAGTATAACTTTTTTGCAGGGTTCAGGGGATTTCGTAGTCGAGCAGTCTCGACTAGAGCCTTCTTACTTGTTTTGTCAGCGCGAGTGACATCCCCATTAGCCCCATTCCTAAGTGCTATTGTATGTATATTTTATGCAAATATCTCCCATAACCTAAAAACTAATCCTTCAGTCCGGCAAGAATTACCCAAAGCAAAGAGCAATTAGAAGATTTTAATACTCTATATATGTATATGAATATCTAAACGTATATGTGCTTTAGATTAGTACCCACACACACATATATAGATCAACTTATCATATATAAGTATATATATCATATCATATACATATATCTATGAATGAAATTTGCCATGAAATGATATCTCAATATCTACACAATTTAAAGTTCTTTAGATGTATATTCATATATTTCGACAGATAGTATAACTTTTTTTTTTTGTATTATATAAAATGTATATTATTTGTTTTTAAATACAGTTCTTACATAAAAATTATAAATTATATTCAAAATACTTTAGTACTTTAAAACAAAACAAAAAATCTTTAAAAGCAAAACTCTTATGTAAAAAGAGATACTTTCAATCCAACCGAAACATCAGAAGATTATATAGTCTTCTCAAATATATTTCGAGGAAAACAAATTCTTGAATTTCACAAACGGTCCAAATCAAACAAAAATAGACATTTCCCTGCTCAAATTATAGACTCATAGGGTATGTAAATTGCCAATTCAAACGATAGAAAGTGTCGAAAATAAAGAACGCACTCATAAGAGATCAGACACGAGATGGCAGCTGTCAAAGGTTAACATTCGCCCATGATGAGCGTCGGATAATGAGCGGCGTCTGATAATAAGCAGCTGGACAAACACGGAGACACTGTCGTTAAATACCCTGTACTTGCAAGAGGTGCCGAATGTGGTATATTAGATATGGGCATTCGAGCTGTGTTTGACTATATAACATTAAATATAGTGTTTATATTAGAGACTTCTTTTGAATGGAGTTGGTTTAAGCTAAAAAGCTTTATAGAGAGAGCCGAAAAGACTTGCATTAGACTAAACTTATGTATAAATGTATAAGGTATATAAGAAACGGCTGATTTTATAAAAATCGAGTAGTAAAATCCAAAGTTAATATTTGTTGGAGTTTCGCATTTCAGTTTCAAGCATCAAACTTCAGCCACGAAACGAATACCCTTTCGTTGACTTTATTTTCAAAAATCTTCCTAGGGTATTTTCTAGTTAACTCTTAGCTTTTAGCTGGTTTACTCATCTCGCATGCTCTGTTGATTTTCCCATAGATAGCGTCCCAGCCAGGCTGGTCGTCAAGGCAGCTGTTCGCGTTGCTTAGGTCGTGATTTTCCTCTTTCGTGTGGCCTATATAAACAGGCCCAGAAGCCAAAATGCGTCTTCAATATTGAAATTCAGAGAAATCCCGTCAAAGCTTTGCTTTCACTTTCACTTTCACTTCCACTAATCCCGTTGACCCATGTCGCGTGTCCTGTCGCACGTGACAGCCATTTGGCCGTGTCACGCGGACATTAAATATACTCTACTACGATTAAGCGCGATTTGCATGCAACAACAAATAAGTACCGCAAATCAGGTCAGCTACATAAAGCCAACTAATAAGAGTTTATTTTGACCGATTTAGTCTACATAACTTATAATGTCCGAGTATGTTATATACAAAAGAGGTGTTTTGTTATTATATGCTACTACATACTATATATTCATTTGATGAGCGAGAATAATATCTAATATACTTTGCTAGTATATATATTTATATACATGTACTGGGTTTAGAGGGAGCTTGTATAAGACAATAGATAGAGCGGCCAAGCACTGAAATTATATATATCTTTGATAATGCAAAGTCAGCCAGGATTTCTTCTACTATACTGCCCATGCCTGTGTGCTTGACGGCCCGAATGTCAATATTTCCATCTGCCATGTATAATAGCTCGGCAATCTAGTTTTGTTTTCAAAGACTTATCACATCCACTATTATCAATAATATTCGATAGTTTTTATGGGTTCTTTAAGGGTTTAAAGGCCAGTTTTTGTGATAATAAATACAAGGAATATATTAATTTTCTCAATTATTCAATTTCCTTTCTTCCATCTATTATAAAAGAACCCTTTTTATACCCTGAACCCATTGAAAATGGGAATAACAGGCAGAAGGAGACGTCGCAGACCCCATAAAGTGTATATATTCTTGATCAGCATCGAAAAATAAGTTGATCTAGCCCTGTCCGTCTGTCCGTCCGTCTGTCCGTCCGTCCGTCCGTCCGTCTGTCCGTCTGTATGAACGTCGAGATTTCGGAAACTACAAAAGCTATAGAGCTGAAATTTCACATGAACACTCGTATGTTAGCTACGCAATACGAGTTTATTTTGTTTTTTCGATAACTCGTCCCATTTCCAAATTATCGATAAAAAAATATAATCGAAAATTCGTTCACATTTTTAAGGTTTTTTGAGCATAACTTCTACACCGTTTTAGCTAAAGACTTCAAATTTGTTTATTTAGATAGATATTATGAATACGCAAATTACGTAGTTTTCAGATTTTGGATGCCACGCCCCCTTCGCCACCAATTTTGAAAAAACGCATTTCAAATACTAGAGACTGCAATTGGGCACATAGATAGATTTAGATACTCCTAATCTACTCTGAAAATTTCATGAAGATCGTCCATCTAGAAATGGAGTTATAAGCGTCCAAAGTTCAGCCCAACCCACCCCCAAGCCGCGGCAGCAACTGCGCAGTTAGCAGAGCGCGCGCTTATAAGTGCGTAAAGAAGAAGAGTATCACTTTTTTTGCAGGGTTCAGGGTATCTCGTAGTCGAGCAGTCTCGACTAGAGCCTTCTTACTTGTTTAATTTCTGCATTTGATCATTGGATAAGATTTTCATTATGATTTTCTTTATTTTGGTTATTTATACTTGTCAGTGTTTCATTAATGATTATTCGGTCATGCTTAATCGTTTCTGCTAAACTATGTATTGTGTCGTTAAAATGTGAATTTATGATTATTTGTTGGTTCATGTTGTTTATGATGTTATGGTTATTTTGGTCGGTTATATCAAGGTGTTCTAAGATATCTGTCCTATCTTCATCGTCCATCAGTCCGAATAGCCATTTGTATGCTGTACCTGCTATATTTATAAGTCCCTCTATTTCTGCTAAAAGGTGTAATGGATTTAATCTTTGCCTTTATTAATCTCAAAAAATTTTTTTTAATTTTATTCATTAGATTTGTTAATTTCCTGATTTAACGCTCTTTTAATGTTACTTGGATGAATGTTTTCTAACTCTGCATATCTAAAATAAGGCTCATCCTTATGTCTGACTCTTTTATAATTTTTAATTGGACCTTCCTGTCTTTGTTCTTTGTATTCTTCCCTTGTATTATTTATTTTGTTTATAGTCATTTTCTTACATTCCTCAATAGTCATTTTCAATTTATTTGCATCTTCTGTATCTTTAGCATGATTCGGTGTACATTTTATTGTTGAATGATAACGTTTGTTGTACGCTATTATTGCTAATTGAATTTTAGATTCAATGGAAAGTTCATTATTATCTATTCCTGTTATTATTTCAATTAATGTGGAATGTAATCTTTCAATATCAGCATTTCCTGTATGGGAATTTGGTTTTGTATAATGTATTTCAATATCTTCCTTGTTTAAAAACTGTATTATATGTTCTGATCTAAATTCATTATCCATTATTATTTCT
>JAUESO010000588.1:0-28525 GCA_030914385.1 Drosophila antonietae | reverse complement strand
TTGTTTGCTTCCACTCCAAAGGGGCTTCAAGAACTCTTGGATACCACGGTTAACTTTTTGTCAACCGTTGGGCTAACTCTTAATGCTGATAAATGTTTCACGATAAGCATAAAGGGTCAACCGAAACAGAAGTTTACAATGGTGGACCACGTAACTTTTGTGTAGGTTCACGCACGTGTCCAAGTCTGAAGCGTTCGGAGGAGTGGAAGTTCTCGGCATCAAATTTACTGCCGACGGGCGGAGGACATTTGTCCAATGCTGGAGAGATTAATGCAGTCCCCCTCAAACCACAACAGAAGTTGTTCGCCCTCAGAACATCCTATCCCCCAACTTTACCATAAGCTTACGCTAGGTAGTGTGGCACTAGGCGCTCTGAGAAAGTGTGACAAACTGGAGCGGTCGTTCGTCAGGAAGATGGTAGATCTTCCGCTGGACGTGTCAGTCGCATTCTTCCATGCCCCTCACAATTGTGGGGGTCTCGGGATTCCCTCAGTACGCTGGACAGCTCCAATGCTGCGCACTAAGAGATTGAAGTGCCAGTGCGATCCTTGTTCTTGCTCTTCTCAAGTCGACACACTACCTCCACGTGGTTCCTCCTGGATTATGACTCAGCCCCTGTTGAGTTATAAACCAAAGTGCGCGGCGGGATCCTAATCCTTAAATTAGGTTTTGGCGTAGGACTTGATATCCACCCATAGAAAAAAGACTCATCAGTGAATGAAGCAAGAGGAGCCTCGGAAAGGAACCCGGAAAACGTTGACGACCACGGCAAACGGAAAAAGGAAAATGATTTGAGAGTATGCACCTGGAACGTACGGACATTGTACAGACCCGGTGCTGCTCAACAACTAGCGGATACCCTCAATGAGTTGAAGGCTGACATCACAGCCATCCAGGAAATGCGATGGAAAGGGCAGGGGCGCATAAGAAAAAGCAACTGTGACATCTATTACAGTTGTCTTAATGATAGGCATGAATTTGGTGTGGGTTTCGTCGTAGGGCCCAAGTTGCGGCACCGAGCCTCGCACTTCACACCAGTTAGCGAGAGGATTGCGACGATCCGAATAACTGCCAAATTCTTCAACATCAGCCTAATCTGTGCGCATGCTCCGACGGAAGAAAAGACGATGCTACCAAGGATGCTTTCTATGCAGAGCTCGACCGACGAGCATATGGCCGTTGCCCGTCACATGACGTTAAAATCCTTCTAGGAGATTTTAACGCCAAAATAGGGCGGGAGCGCATCTTTGGAGAGCAACCGTTGGCCCGTTTAGTCTGCACGAGTCCACATCGAGCAATGGACTTAGACTAATAGGATTTGCGGCCGCACACAATATGATTGTATATGTAGTACATTTTCGTCACCTCAACATCCACAAGGCATCCTGGCTGTCGCCTGATCGTCTGACGCGAAATCAGATTGATCATGTTGTGATCGATGCAAGGCATGCATCTAGCATACTTGATGTGAGATCTTGTCGGGGTCCTAACATCGACTCTGACCATTACCTTGTTGCAGCCAAGGTACGCGCACGGCTGTGTGTCGCGAAAGTCTCACGTCAAGGTATGCCAAGAAAGCTGGACATCGAAAAGCTGCAATCACAACGACATAAGGATGCCTTCTCCACTCGACTCTCGGGCCGACTCGGCAACACTCCTCCAACGCCTATAAATACAACGGATATGTGGGCGTACATGTCCAATGCCATAAACGCCTCTGCTGTGGAAGTACTTGGGTTCCAAACGCCCTCCCAACCGGAATCCATGGTACGACCAGGAGTGTCGGGAAGCGACTGCAGCTAAAGACGCCGCCTACAGAAGAACGCTGCAAGCAGGAGCTACTCGAGCGGTGGTGGATATTTATAGGTCGCGGAGACGAGACGAGAAGCGCCTTTTCAGGAGGAAGAAGCGGGAGATGGAAAGGCTTGAGTGTGAGAAGATGGAGAGTAGCAAAAGCAAGAACGATGCCCGTGACTTTTACCGGAGGGTCAAGCGCATGACCCAAGGGTATAAGTCTGGATCGCTTGCCTGCAGGAGTGACGATGGAAACCTGGTTACTGATGCGGAGATTGTACTGAGGTTATGGCGGGATCACTTTGAGAGTCTTTTGGCTGGAAACAGTGAGAATGAGCTTGACGAAGTTGGTCCACTAACCCCATCAGAGATGATGGTGTTGAAGTTCCCATCCCTAGCCATACGGAAGTCGAGACAGCTATACAGCGTCTCAAAAACAATAAAGCCGCGGGGGCAGATGGCTTACCGGCTGAATTGTTTAAGGCTGGAGGCGATGAGTTGGTAGGGTGCATGCACCAACTTATCAGCAGCGTATGGCTAACGGAAAGCATGCCCGATGATTGGAACCTCAGTATGATCTGCCCAATCCTGAAGAAGGGTGATGCAACACAACGCACCAACTACCGTGGCATCAGCCTTCTTCCCGTCGCATACAAGGTTCTCACGAGCGTAATGTGTGAGAGACTGAAAACCATATGCTGAAGCATTGATAGGTCCGTATCAATGCGGTTTCCGTCCTGGCAAGTCTACAGTTGACCAGATCTTCACATTGCGCCAAATCCTGGAGAAAACACACGAGAACCAATTCGACACATACCACCTGTTCGTCGATTTTAAAGCTGCTTTTGATAGCCCACGGCGAGACTGCCTGTACGCTACCATGTCTGAGCTTGGTATTCCTGCAAAGCTAATACGGCTTTGTAGCATGACATTGAGCAACACCATCAGCTCTGTCAAGGTAGGAAATGACCAATCCGAAACCTTCAATACCAAGCGGGGTCTCAGACAAGGCGACTCGCTGTCTTGTGTGCTCTTCAATTTACTTATGGAGAGTATAATAAGGAAAGCTGGAGTGCATCGGATGGGCACAATACTGGGATACAAATGTGTCCAGCTCCTTGGTTACGCTGATGATATTGATATCATTGGTCGTACCAAGCGTGATGTAACTGCGGCTTTTGGAGCTATCGAAAGGGAATCAGCTAAAGTTGGTCTTGCAGTAAACATGGGCAAAACAAAGTTTATGGTGTGCAGTACTAGAGAGTCGCGGCGTCTTGACTCTTACCTTACTGCTGGAGACTATAACTTTGAGTCTGTCAAGGACTTTGTCTATTTGGGAACTGCAGTGACCAACAAAAATGATGTCAGCCTGGAGATCAAGCGGAGAATTACACTTGCCAACAAATGTTACTTTGGGCTCAGTAGGCAAATGAACAGTAGAGCCCTCTCTCGAAAGACAAAGGTAACCCTTTACAAGACACTCATCATTCCAGTGCTGCTTTATGGAGCGGAAGCCTGGACCGTGACGCAGTCAGATGCAGCTGCTCTTGGTGTCTTCGAGAGAAAGATTCTTCGCAAGATCTTTGGACCAATTTGCGTTGGCAAAACCTATCGTATCAGGTGGAACGACGAGCTGTACGAGCTATACGGCGATGTTGACATTGGCAAGCGAATTGACATTCAGCGTCTTCGTTGGTTGGGTCACATTGCTCGTATGGAGGAAAACACTCCAGCTCGTTCGGTTTTTTGATGCGGTAGTTAGAGGACAACGAAGAAGGGGTAGAGCTCGAACCCGTTGGAAGGACCAGATGGAGGCAATCCTGAATGGTGTTACCAACTGGAGAAGTCGCGCACAGGACAGAGAAGCGTGGAGGCAAATAGTGCATCAGGCTGTGCTCCGATAGGGGTGTTATTGCCAATTATATATATAAGAGATTGAAGAGTCTCAATTGGCCCCATCTCGAGCAATCAGGGGGGCCAATAGCCCGAGACAGGTTAAAGGCAGGAGTTAATGAACTGTTATCACGATCAGAGATCGACTTGTACTGGGCGACTAGATTGCACATGTCTGTTGATGGGAAAGGTCTCCGTGAAGCAGGGCGATACGCCCCGCAACACGGATGGGTATGTCAACCCACCAGGCTGATGAGCGGTAAAGCTTATCGGTCAGGGATCAAGCTGCGCATTAACGCCCTCCCTACGAGGTCTCGGACCACGCGGGGAAGGCACGATTTGAATAGACAGTGCCGAGCAGGATGTGATTCTCCCGAGTCATTAAATCACATCCTGCAAAGATGTCACAGAACGCATGGGAGACGTGTGGCAAGGCACGACAGTGTAGTCTCCTATCTCAAGAAGGGGCTTGAGAGAAGAGGCTACACAGTCTATTCCGAACAAGGCCTGCACGGCCAAGACAGGGTATACAAGCCCGACATATTAGCATTCCGACATGATAGCACAATTGTGCTCGAAGCTCAGGTTGTGACAGACGGACTTGATCTCGACAGAGCTCATACGAGCAAAGTCGAGATCTATGACAGACAGGACGTACGTACGACTTTGCGGTCAGTTTATCAGGCTAGAGAGAACATCGAGGTCGTATCCGCTACACTAAACTGGCGGGGTATCTGGAGTTACCAATCCGTAACAAGATTGAGAGCTCTGGGTATTCTGTCCGCTAATGACAGCAATGTCATCAGCTCCAGAGTAGTGTCAGGCGGAGTACTCTGCTTTAAGACATTCATGTTCTATGCCGGATATCATAGTGGCATAACTTAGCTCTATATTGCGATTCCTTGTCAAAGGCCTGCTACCTTGGCACAACATCTTAAAAAGGTACAAAGAAATCCGGAACCGGTCCGGACGCATGCGGTCGTCTTTATCTATCAGAAAATTCCTGATAAGATGAGACGTAGGCGCTGGACGGACCAGACAAATGCGACAGCCCGGTTAAAAAAAAAAAATAGCCAAATGCCTCGTCATCTAATTAGTGACGCGCATGAATGGATTAACGAGATTCCTACTGTCCCTATCTACACAGTTTGTTTCTGATTGTCGCCGCGAGCAGACGTGTTCGCGCATCGTCGAGACAGATTTGTTTTATTGCCCTGCAATAAAATACGTTCGAGCGCCGCTTAAAAGTGCCTAAATCGGTCATTTCGCGATAAGCGATCTTTTGCTTACGCGTGGTGTGAGTGCGATTACGGTGTTTTACCGCTAGAGTGCTCTGATTGGCCAGCCAATCAGAAGCAAGTACATTTTAACGTGTAGCAGACTTTTTGTGCGCGGGTATATAAAAAGGTGCATACTTTCGTGCGTACGAAAAAGTACTGCATACCTTTAGTGCAAACTTTTGCAGACGCGTGTGTGTCAGTGGAAGTGCATGCCCCTGGGCATCATGGACTCTGACATGGCAGTGAGCGTTCGGCGTGCATCGACGCGCTCGAGCACGCGAAAGAGGCGTGGTCGTGGAGCTGGCTCCAGAACCAGTTCTGGAAGATCGCTCACGGTGGACTCGGTGTTATGCCGCCGCCGACTGACCTCCCCTCCGGCGGAAGCTCCGCAGCGAGGGTTGAGAGTACAGCTGGAGGAGAGCGATGCCTCTATGGACCGCTTACCCAGCTGACGTCGCCCGCCCCCCCTGTTGTTCGCCCACCCGCTCCTGCCGTTGCTTGCCACCCACCCCGCTGCTACCGTTGCTGCCACCCCCGCTGCTGCCGTTGCTGCTGGCCCCCGCTGCTGCCCCCCCGCTGCTGCCACGCTGCTGCCCTCGCTGATGACACCAACGTCTCTGCATCTGCTGCTGCCGCTGCTTGCCGATCGTGCTGCTTGCGCGGCACGTGTCGCCATCGCTGCCCAGCAATTGTGACGAGCAACAATCCTGAGGAGACACCTCGGCAAGTTGCCGAGCGTGGTTCGCAAGGAGGTTGCTCCCGCCCTCGGTGTTCGTGTGCACGAGGTGCGTGAGCTGAAGCGTGGTGGTGCGATTATCCGCACGCCATCGACAAGTGCGCTCCGACGTGTGGTTGGCAACCCGAAATTTAAGGAGGTTGGACTGGAGGTGAAGCAGAGTGCAGCGCCCAGGATGAAAATACTCGTCCAGGATGTGGACAGCAGTCTCACGCCGAAGCAGCTCATGGATGGGCTCTTCAAGAACCACTACTTGGCACGCAATGTCAAGAAGGCCGTGTCCATTGCTTCGAAGCCATGGAGTAGCGACTCTGGACCCACGGTCAACGTTCAACTGGAGATGGATCAGAAGGCCCTGGATATCTTGGAGGACAGCGAGAAGATCTACGTTGAATGGTTTGCCTTCCCGCTGTGCGCATGCCCCGACGGAAAGAGAAAGACGATGCTACCAAGGATGCTTTCTATGCAGAGCTCGACCGAGCAATATGGCCGTTGCCCGTCACATGACGTTAAAATCCTTCTAGGAGGATTTAACGCCAAAATAGGGCGGGAGCGCATCTTTGGAGCAACCGTTGGCCCGTTTAGTCTGCACGAGTCCACATCGAGCAATGGACTTAGACTAATAGGATTTGCGGCGCCACACAATATGATTGTATGTAGTACAGGTTTTCGTCACCTCAACATCCACAAGGCATCCTGGCTGTCGCCTGATCGTCTGACGCGAAATCAGATTGATCATGTTGTGATCGATGCAAGGCAGCATCTAGCATACTTGAATGTGAGATCTTGTCGGGGTCCTAACAATCGACTCTGACCATTACCTTGTTGCAGCCAAGGTACGCGCACGGCTGGTGTGTCGCGAAAGTCTCACGTACAAGGTATGCCAAGAAAGCTGGACATCGAAAAAGCTGCAATCACAACGACATAAGGATGCCTTCTCCACTCGACTCTCGGCCGACTCGGCCAACTCCCTCCAACGCCTATAAATACAACGGATATGTGGGGCGTACATGTCCAATGCCATAAACGCCTCTGCTGTGGAAGTACTTGGGTTCCAACGCCCTCCCAACCGGAATCCATGGTACGACCAGGAGTGTCGGGAAGCGACTGCAGCTAAAGACGCCGCCTACAGAAGAACGCTGCAAGCAGGAGCTACTCGAGCGGTGGTGGATATTTATAGGTCGCGGAGACGAGACGAGAAGCGCCTTTTCAGGAGGAAGAAGCGGGAGATGGAAAGGCTTGAGTGTGAGAAGATGGAGAGTAGCAAAAGCAAGAACGATGCCCGTGACTTTTACCGGAGGGTCAAGCGCATGACCCAAGGGTATAAGTCTGGATCGCTTGCCTGCAGGAGTGACGATGGAAACCTGGTTACTGATGCGGAGATTGTACTGAGGTTATGGCGGGATCACTTTGAGAGTCTTTTGGCTGGAAACAGTGAGAATGAGCTTGACGAAGTTGGTCCACTAACCCCAATCAGAGATGATGGTGTTGAAGTTCCCATCCCTAGCCATACGGAAGTCGAGACAGCTATACAGCGTCTCAAAAACAATAAAGCCGCGGGGGGCAGATGGCTTACCGGCTGAATTGTTTAAGGCTGGAGGCGATGAGTGGTAGGGTGCATGCACCAACTTATCAGCAGCGTATGGCTAACGGAAAGCATGCCCGATGATTTGGAACCTCAGTATGATCTGCCCAATCCTGAAGAAGGGTGATGCAACACAACGCACCAACTACCGTGGCATCAGCCTTCTTCCCGTCGCATACAAGGTTCTCACGAGGCGTAATGTGTGAGAGACTGAAACCATATGCTGAAGCATTGATAGGTCCGTATCAATGCGGTTTCCGTCCTGGCAAGTCTACAGTTGACCAGATCTTCACATTGCGCCAAATCCTGGAGAAAACACACGAGAACCAATTCGACACATACCACCTGTTCGTCGATTTTAAAGCTGCTTTTGATAGCCCACGGCGAGACTGCCTGTACGCTACCATGTCTGAGCTTGGTATTCCTGCAAAGCTAATACGGCTTTGTAGCATGACATTGAGCAACACCATCAGCTCTGTCAAGGTAGGAAATGACCAATCCGAAACCTTCAATACCAAGCGGGGTCTCAGACAAGGCGACTCGCTGTCTTGTGTGCTCTTCAATTTACTTATGGAGAGTATAATAAGGAAAGCTGGAGTGCATCGGATGGGCACAATACTGGGATACAAATGTGTCCAGCTCCTTGGTTACGCTGATGATATTGATATCATTGGTCGTACCAAGCGTGATGTAACTGCGGCTTTTGGAGCTATCGAAAGGGAATCAGCTAAAGTTGGTCTTGCAGTAAACATGGGCAAAACAAAGTTTATGTGGTGCAGTACTAGAGAGTCGCGGCGTCTTGACTCTTACCTTACTGCTGGAGGACTATAACTTTGAGTCTGTCAAGGACTTTGTCTATTTGGGAACTGCAGTGACCAACAAAAATGATGTCAGCCTGGAGATCAAGCGGAGTAATTACACTTGCCAACAAATTGTTACTTTGGGTTCAGTAGGCAAATGCACAGTAGAGCCCTCTCTCGAAAGACAAAGGTAACCCTTTACAAGACACTCATCATTCCAGTGCTGCTTTATGAGCGGAAGCCTGGACCGTGACGCAGTCAGATGCAGCTGCTCTTGGTGTCTTCGAGAGAAAGATTCTTCGCAGATCTTTGGACCAATTTGCGTTGGCCAAACCCTATCGTATCAGGTGGAACGACGAGCTGTACGAGCTATACGGCGATGTTGACATTGCAAAGCGAATTGACATCAGCAGTCTTCGTGGTTGGGTCCAACAATTGCTCGTATGGAGGAAAACACTCCAGCTCGTTCGGTTTTTGATTCGGTAGTTAGAGGACAACGAAGAAGGGGTAGAGCTCGAACCCGTTGGAAGGACCAGATGGAGGCAATCCTGAATGGTGTTACCAACTGGAGAAGTCGCGCACAGGGACAGAGAAGCGTGGAGGCAAATAGTGCATCAGGCTGTGCTCCGATAGGGGTGTTATTGCCAATTATATATATAAGAGATTGAAGAGTCTCAATTGGCCCCATCTCGAGCAATCAGGGGTGGCCAATAGCCCGAGACAGGTTAAAGGCAGGAGTTAATGAAACTGTTATCACGATCAGAGATCGACTTGTACTGGCGACTAGATTGCACATGTCTGTTGATGGGAAAGGTCTCCGTGAAGCAGGGCGATACGCCCCGCAACACGGATGGGTATGTCAACCCACCAGGCTGATGAGCGGTAAAGCTTATCGGTCAGGGATCAAGCTGCGCATTAACGCCCTCCCTACGAGGTCTCGGACCACGCGGGGAAGGCACGATTTGAATAGACAGTGCCGAGCAGGATGTGATTCTCCCGAGTCATTAAATCACATCCTGCAAAGATGTCACAGAACGCATGGGAGACGTGTGGCAAGGCACGACAGTGTAGTCTCCTATCTCAAGAAGGGGCTTGAGAGAAGAGGCTACACAGTCTATTCCGAACAAGGCCTGCACGGCCAAGAAAGGGTATACAAAGCCCGACATACTTAGCATTCCGACATGATAGCACAATTGTGCTCGAAGCTCAGGTTGTGACAGACGGACTTGATCTCGACAGAGCTCATACGAGCAAAGTCGAGATCTATGACAGACAGGACGTACTGACGACTTTGCGGTCAGTTATCAGGCTAGAGAGAACATCGAGGTCGTATCCGCTACACTAAACTGGCGGGGTATCTGGAGTTACCAATCCGTAACAAGATTGAGAGCTCTGGGTATTCTGTCCGCTAATGACAGCAATGTCATTCAGCTCCAGAGTAGTGTCAGGCGGAAGTACTCTGCTTTAAGACATTCATGTTCTATGCCGGATATCATAGTGGCATAACTTAGCATCTATATTACGATTCCTTGTCAAAAGGCCTGCTACCTTGGCACAACATCTTAAAATAGGTACAAAGAAATCCGGAACCGGTCCGGACGCATGCGGTCGTCTTTATCTATCAGAAAATTCCTGATAGGATGAGACGTAGGCGCTGGACGGACC
This sequence comes from Drosophila antonietae, assembly GCA_030914385.1. Lineage (NCBI taxonomy): Eukaryota > Metazoa > Arthropoda > Insecta > Diptera > Drosophilidae > Drosophila > Drosophila antonietae. The sequence continues at coordinate 18,772 of JAUESO010000588.1, read as the reverse complement.
AGACAAATGCGACAGCCCGGTTAAAAAAAAAAAAAATAGCCAAATGCCTCGTCATCTAATTAGTGACGCGCATGAATGGATTAACGAGATTCCTACTGTCCCTATCTACTCAGTTTGTTTCTGATTGTCGCCGTGAGCAGACGTGTTCGCGCATCGTCGAGACAAATTTGTTTTATTGCCCTGCAATAAAATACGTTCGAGCGCCACTTAAAAGTGCCTAAATCGGTCATTTCGCGATAAGCGATCTTTTGCTTACGCGTGTGTGAGTGCGATTACGTGTTTAACCGCTAGAGTGCTCTGATTGCCAGCCAATCGAAGCAAGTACATTTTTACGTGTAGCAGACTTTTGTGCGCGGTATATAAAAAGGTGCATAACTTTCGTGCGTACGAAAAAGTACTGCATACCTTTAGTGCACAACTTTTTGCAGACGCGTGTGTGTCAGTGGAAGTGCATGCCGTCCTGGGCATACATGGACTCTGACATGAGCAGTGAGCGTTCGGCGTGCTCGACGCGCTCGAGCACGCGAAAGAGGCGTGGTCGTGGAGCTGGCTCCAGAACCATTCTGGAAGATCGCTCACGGGTGGACTCGGCTGTTATGCCGCCGCGACATGACTCCCTCCGCGGAAGCTCCGCGCGAGGGTTGAGAGTACAGCTGAGGAGAGCGATGCCTCTATGGCCGCTTACCCAGCTGACGTCGCCGCCCCCCCTGTTGTTGCCACCGCTCCTGCCGTTGCTGCCACCCCCGCTGCTACCGTTGCTGCCACCCCCGCTGCTGCCGTTGCTGCTGCCCCGCTGCTGCCCCGCCCCCGCTGCTGCCACGCTGCTGCCCTTGCCCTCGCTGATGACACAACGTCTCTGCATCTGCTGCTGCCGCTGCTGCCGATCGTGCTGCTTGCGCGGCACGTGTCGCCATCGCTGCCCAGCAATTGTGACGAGCAACAATCCTGAGGAGACACCTCGGCAAGTTTGCCGAGCGTGTTCGCAAGGAGGTTGCTCCCGCCTCGGTGTCGTGTGCACGAGGTGCGTGAGCTGAAGCGTGGTGGTGCGATTATCCGCACGCCATCGACAAGTGCGCTCCGACGTGTGGCTTGGCAACCCGAATTTAAGGAGGTTGGACTGGGAGGTGAAGCAGAGTGCAGCGCCCAGGATGAAAAATACTCGTCCAGATGTGACAGCAGTCTCACGCCGAGCGAAGCAGCTCATGGATGGGCTCTTCAAGAACCACTACTTGGCACGCATGTCAAGAAGGGCCGTGTCCATTGCTTCGAAGCCATGGAGTAGCGACTCTGGACCCACGGTCAACGTTCAACTGGAGATGGATCAGAAGGCCCTGGATATCTTGGAGGACAGCGAGAAGATCTACGTTGAATGGTTTGCCTTCCGCTGGCGCCATATGACGTTGACCTACGCATGTCACAAGTGCGTAGGTTTTGACCATAAGGCGGCCCAGTGCAGAATGAAGGATATCATTTGCCGACAATGCGGACAAGAAGGACACAAAGCGTCGAGCTGCAGGAATCCTGTGCGTTGCAGGAACTGCAATTTCAAGGGACTGCCCTGTGAGCATCGCATGCTCTCAGCGGTTGTCCGATCTATGCCGCAGTGCTTGCGAGGGTGGCAGCTAGACATTAACAATGTTTAGCTTCATCCAAGCAAACTGCGGCAGGAGTCGCGCTGCTGTCATCGAGCTTGGAGTCCGGATGAGGGACTCAGGAGCGAAGTTCGCATTGCTACAGGAGCCATACGTTGACCGTGGAGGAAGGATCACCGGATTACCGGCAGGCATGCGAGTCTTCTCCGACCGCCACAACAAAGCTGCTATTGTCGTAGACGATCCAGGAGGTCGTCTGCATGCCTGTTCTCCCAGCTCATCACCGAGTTGGCGTATGCGTGAGTGTGTCTGGAAAAGTTCGGCTCGATATTCCTCACCTCCGTATACTGCCAATTCAACGCAGATTTGGAGCCGTACCTGCTGTACATGGATGCGGTGCTGCTGCTAGCCAGCAGTCACGCCTGTCATCTATGGCCTTGATGCGAACGCAGTATCCCCCTGTGGTTCAGTAAGCTACCCGAGCGCTCTCTGGGCTATCTGAACAGGCAGCGGGGTGAACTGCTAGCAGATTGGGTTCAGGGCAGTCGAGCCAGTGTGCTAAATGTCCGCAGCAGAGTGTATACGTTCGATAATCGCCAGCGCACGGAGCGATATCGACGTTACTATCGCCAGTGATTCAGCGTCTACGTGGGGCTGCGTATGACTGGAGTGTAAGCGAGTGGGATTTAAGTGACCACAACATCATTACTGTTGTGGTATCACTTAATCCGGACAGCACAGCTGAGAGCTATGCTCCTGTGCCCTCGTGGAAACTCCAGAATGCTGACTGGCTGCGTTTTGGATGATGAGTTAAGGACTGCATCGATGGAGGTTCCTCTGGAGGAGTTTCGTCGGATGGCATCTGATGCTCAAGTGACTACACTCCGCTCCCTGGTTCATCAGGTGAGCGACGCTGTGTTTGGGCGTCGACAACCGCTGGCCAGACGTCGTGTGGGTTGGTGGAATGCCGCCCTCACGGACGCACGCTGCGCGCTCAGGAGAGCCCGGCGAAGGCTTCAGCATGCGCGCCGCAATCACAGCGACAGTGTAAGTGCACTCGCCTCGTATTTCAGGATCACCCGAAAGGAATACGAGAGGATGATGCTGAAGGCGAAAGAAGAGGACTGGAGACGATTTGTCGGCGAGCACCAGGAAGACCCATGGGGGGCCCGTCTACCGGATATGCCGAGGCCGCAAGACGTGCGCCGATTTCGGTTGCCTTCGCTGGAACGATAAGCCAGTCGTAACCTGGCACGACTGTGCGAGCGTCCTGCTCCGCAGCTTTTTTCCAGCTGCGGAGAGACCAGTGGACGTTACCGTTCCTCGCGGAGTACCCCCAGACCTTCAATCTTTCGAGATTGAGGAATGCATCGCCAAGGTTCGGAGCAAGCGCTCACCTGGCTTAGATGGCATCACTGGGGGTATGGTCAAAGCGGCTTGGCGGGCCATACCCGAGCACTTGTCAGCGTTGTATTCCCGCTGCCTGGCAGATGGATATTTTCCATTTGAGTGGAAGCGCCCACGTGTGGTTGCGCTCCTCAAAGGCCTTGACAAGGACAGGAGCGATCCAGCGTCCTATCGAGGCATCTGCCTGCTGCCAGTTTTCGGCAAAGTGCTGGAAGGGATCATGGTGAACCGTGTGAAGGAGGTGCTCACGGACGAGAACCGATGGCAATTCGGTTTTCGCCCCCGGACGTTGCGTGGAGGATGCCTGGAGGCATGTCGTCTGCAGTGTCGAAGCCAGCTCGGCTCGATACGTGCTTGGAGTCTTTATAGACTTCAAAGGAGCATTCGACCACGTCGAATGGGATGCAGCGTCACGCCGACTATCGGATATTGGATGCAGGGAAATTGAGATCTGGCGCAGCTTCTTTCGGACCGAAAAGCTAGCATCGTCAGTAGCTTCGGAGAAGCCAGTGTTGACGTAACACGTGGCTGTCCGCAGGGGTCCATCAGTGGTCCATTCATTTGGAACATCTTGATGGATGTCCTCTTGCGTCGACTCGAAGCGCACTGCACTTTTAGTGCATATGCTGACGATTTGCTGCTGCTCATCGAAGGGAACTCCAGATCTCAACTGGAGCTCAAAGGTGCCCAACTGATGGAGATAGTTGGAGGATGGGGTATCGAGGTAGGCGTCTCAGTCTCGGCAACGAAGACTGTGACGATGCTCCTTAAGGGAAGCCTGCCGGCTGGCAGGCATCCCGCTGTGAGGTTTGCAGGAGCAAATCTCCGGTATGTGACGCAATACCGTTACCTTGGCATCACAGCTGGCGAGCGGTTGAGCTTTCTCCCGCATATCAGCGTCTTTACGCGATCGGCTGGTCGGAGTCGTCGGAGCCCTGACCCGTGTGCTACGCGTGACTGGGGATTCATTCCGCGCGCACGGCGAAGGATATATGCCGGACTCATGGTGCCCTGTGCACTGTTTGGTGCCTGGTGGTGGTACAAGATGGCGATTGGACTAGTCGGTGCCAGGAGGGGCGCTCAAGTCCTGCCATCGGCACATCCTTTTAGGATGTGTGCCCACGTGCTCGAACGGTATCTACGGATGCCCTGGAAGTGCTAGCTGGAGCTCCGCCGCTGGACCTTGTGGCAACGCGCAACGCGATGCAGTTCAAGCTGAAGCGTGGATACGCGATGGAAGAGGGCGATTGGTTCTACGATCAAGACGTTTCTACCCTTGATCGTGCTATAGGAGAGCCTTGCTAGGTGAACGCTTACTGCTTGAGTGGCAACTCCGGTGGTGGTGACAGCGAACACGGACGTGTGACGCACCGTTCATCCCGGATGTAAGCCTCGTCTTTAGCCGCCCGGATTTCAGTTTCACGATGCTGACCAGTTTCCTCATAACTGGTCATGGTCGTTGATGCTTTTCTGCACGCGCGTGGTCTCAGCGAGACTGCTGGATGCCTATGTGGTCATCCCACGGAGGACTGGGAACACGTTCTGTGTGCCTGCCCCCTCTATGCGGATGTGCGAGATCTCGAAGGACTTAGGATCCAGCAGACACCATCCGGACTGATGATAGTCAAAATTGGTAGTAGCTTAACTACGAAGGGCCAACCAGAGCCTTAATCCTGGTAGGCAACCTCATTATTGAGCTTGCCGCTGGTGCTCACCCAGCTCCAGGTTGTCGGAACCGAATTTGGGTAGTAGTCTATGACTACGAATCAGTCGATCAAAACTGTTAATTTGAACCACGGGTTGGGGCTAGCGCCAAGGCTGGCCCATTGAGGTTGGCCCCCTAGTGGGAGTATCGTGGTGGCTGTGGTGTAACGTCATGACTCAATGTGGTATTGAGTCACGACAAGTTGCGATCCAAGCATGTCAATTTTTGGATCCCAACCGGATACTGTACCCGAAGTCAGTAGAGGTTATGATAGGCCTCGCCTCGACCCAAGAGGGAACGATGTGCCCGACAGCACAAGTTCAAATTGGTACAGAAAAAGAGCTCTCTTCTCTTTTTTGAGCGTTGGTGGACGCGTTATTTTCACCCGCTGTACTATGTGTCACCTCAGGGGGCACATGTGAGTACCGTGGTAGTAACTTTCTCCGGAAGTACACGCCACGTAAAACAAATACAAGGAATTCCTGTCCCTATCTACACAGCTTGTTTTTGATTGTCGCCGTGAGCAGACGTGTTCGCGGTAATTCGTCAGAAACAGATTTTATTGCCCTGCAATAAATACTTTTGAGCGCCGCTTAAAAGTGCTTAAAACAGCCACTTCGCGATAAGCGATCTCCAGCTTGCGCGAGTATTAGTGCGTCGTGTAGATTTACCGCTTGTCGGCGTAAATTTACCGCTGTGTGCTCTGATTGGCCAGCTGCATACTTTTAGTGACTCTTATAATCTGAGTGAGCGTCGGTGGAAGTGCTGCCCCTGGGCAACATGGACTCCGACATGAGCAGCGAGAGCTCGGCGCGTTCGACGCGCTCGAGCACGCGAAAGAGGCGTGGTCGTCCAGCGGTCTCCTGAACGGCTTCTGGCAGATCGCTAACAGTTGATGAGACTGTTATGCCGCCGCCGACGGACTCCCCCCGCGAAAGCTTCGTGCGAGGGTGGAGAGCTCAGCTGAGGAGAGTGACGCCTCCATGGCCGCTAACCCAGCTGACGTCGCCGCCCCCCTGTTGTTGCTGCTGCCCTCCGCTGCTGCCATCGCTGCTGCCACCGCTGCCAATGATGCCATCGTCTCTGCATCTGCTGCTGCCGCTGCTTCCGTTCGTGCTGCTTGCGCGGCACGTGTCGCCATCGCCTGCCCAGCATGATGCGCCGACAACGTCCGCTGCCGCTGCGTGCTGCTTCCGCGCGTACCGTCCCCTCGGTGACAGCTGGAGCTGGCATCGCGAGCTCCTCGGTTGTTATCGGATGATGAACATCGAGAAGTTGCTCCGGAAAGCCGTCGTCTCTGACGATGTGTCCTGGTGCGGTTGCGCTCAGCGGCTGGACAATCTCGGCAAAGTATCAGGAGCTGATACTGGAGATGTATGGCAGGATGAAGGAGCTGGAGACGCTTCAGAGGAGTCGCCCACAAACTGCTGCTGCGCCAGTGTCGTATGCTTCGGTTGCTGCAACCACCGTCGCTCCCGCTGCTCCGATTGCTGCTCCCCGAACCCGCAAAGTTGCGGAAACGTGGTCAGCAATCGTGACGAGCAACAATCCCGAGGAGACACCTCGGCAAGTTGCCGATCGTGTTCGCAAGGAGGTTGCTCCCGCTCTCGGTGTGCCTAGTACACGAGGTGCGTGAGCTGAAGCGAGGCTGGTGCGATTATTCCGCACGCCTTCGACCAGTGAGCTCCGACGTGTGGTTGCCAACCCGAAGTTTAAGGAGGTCGGACTGGAAGTGAAGCAGAATGCAGCGCCCAGGATGAAAGTGCTCGTCCAGGATGTGGACAGCAGTCTCACGCCGAAGCAGCTCATGGATGGGCTCTTCAAGAACCACTACTTGGCACGCATGTCACTTAGTGCGTTTGAAAAGGCCGTGTCCATTGCATCGAAGCCATGGAGTAGCGACTCTGGACCCACGGTCAACGTTCAACTGGAGATGGATCAGAAGGCCCTGGATATCTTGGAGGACAGCGAGAAGATTTACGTTGAATGGTTTGCCTTCCGCTGGCGCCATATGACGTTGACCTACGCATGTCACAAGTGCGTAGGTTTTGACCATAAGGCGGCCCAGTGCAGAATGAAGGATATCATTTGCCGACAATGCGGACAAGAAGGACATCGAAGCGTCAACTGCAGTAATCCTGTGCGTTGCAGGAACTGCAATTTTAAAGGGACTGCCCTGTGAGCATCGCATGCTCTCAGCGGTCTTGTCCGATCTATGCCGCAGTGCTTGCGAGGGTGGCAGCTAGACATTAACAATGTTTAGCTTCATCCAAGCAAACTGCGGCAGGAGTCGCGCTGCTGTCATCGAGCTTGGAGTCCGGATGAGGGACTCAGGAGCGAAGTTCGCATTGCTACAGGAGCCATACGTTGACCGTGGAGGAAGGATCACCGGATTACCGGCAGGCATGCGAGTCTTCTCCGACCGCCACAACAAAGCTGCTATTGTCGTAGACGACCAGGAGGTCGTCTGCATGCCTGTCTCCCAGCTCATCACCGAGTTTGGCGTATGCGTGAGTGTGTCTGGAAAATTCGGCTCGATATTCCTCACCTCCGTGTATTGCCAATTCAACGCAGATTTGGAGCCGTACCTGCTGTACATGGATGCGGTGCTGCTGCTAGCCAGCAGTACGCCTGTCATCTATGGCCTTGACGCGAACGCAGTATCCCCCCTGTGGTTCAGTAAGCTACCCGAGCGCTCTCGGGGCTATCTGAACAGGCAGCGGGGTGAACTGCTAGCAGATTGGGTTCAGGGCAGTCGAGCCAGTGTGCTAAATGTCCGCAGCAGAGTGTATACGTTCGATAATCGCCGCGCACGGAGCGATATCGACGTTACTATCGCCAGTGATTCAGCGTCTACGTGGGCTGCGTATGACTGGAGTGTAAGCGAGTGGGATTTAAGTGACCACAACATCATTACTGTTGTGGTATCACTTAATACGGACAGCACAGTTGAGAGCTATGCTCCTGTGCCCTCGTGGAAACTCCAGAATGCTGACTGGCTGCGTTTTGGTGATGAGTTAAGGACTGCATCGATGGAGGTTCCTCTGGAGGAGTTTCGTCGGATGGCATCTGATGCTCAAGTGACTACACACTCCGCTCCCTGGTTCATCAGGTGAGCGACGCTGTGTTTGGGGCGTCGACAAACCGCTGGCCAGACGTCGTGTGGGTTGGTGGAATGCCGCCCTCACGGACGCACGCCGCGCGCTCAGGAGAGCCCGGCGAAGGCTTCAGCATGCGCGCCGCAATCACAGCGACAGTGTAAGTGCACTCGCCTCGTATTTCAGGATCACCCGAAAGGAATACGAGAGGATGATGCTGAAGGCGAAAGAAGAGGACTGGAGACGATTTGTCGGCGAGCACCAGGAAGACCCATGGGGGCCCGTCTACCGGATATGCCGAGGCCGCAAGACGTGCGCCGATTTCGGTTGCCTTCGCTGGAACGATGAGCCAGTCGTAACCTGGCACGACTGTGCGAGCGTCCTGCTCCGCAGCTTTTTTCCAGCTGCGGAGAGACCAGTGGACGTTACCGTTCCTCGCGGAGTACCCCCAGACCTTCAATCTTTCGAGATTGAGGAATGCATCGCCAAGGTTCGGAGCAAGCGCTCACCTGGCTTAGTTGGCATCACTGGGGGTATGGTCAAAGCGGCTTGGCGGGCCATACCCGAGCACTTGTCAGCGTTGTATTCCCGCTGCCTGGCAGATGGATATTTTCCATTTGAGTGGAAGCGCCCACGTGTGGTTGCGCTCCTCAAAGGCCTCGACAAGGACAGGAGCCATCCAGCGTCCTATCGAGGCATCTGCCTGCTGCCAGTTTTCGGCAAAGTGCTCGAAGGGATCATGGTGAACCGTATGAAGGAGGTGCTCACGGACGAGAACCGATGGCAATTCGGTTTTCGCCCCGGACGTTGCGTGGAGGATGCCTGGAGGCATGTCGTCTGCAGTGTCGAAGCCAGCTCGGCTCGATACGTGCTTGGAGTCTTTATAGACTTCAAAGGAGCATTCGACCACGTCGAATGGGACGCAGCGTTACGCCGACTTTCGGATCTTGGATGCAGGGAGATTGAGATCTGGCGCAGCTTCTTTTCGGACCGAAAAGCTAGCATCAGTCAGTAGCTTCGGAGAAGCCAGTGTTGACGTAACACGTGGGCCGCAGGGGTCCATCAGTGGTCCATTCATTTGGAACATCTTGATGGATGTCCTCTTGCGTCGACTCGAAGCGCACTGCACTTTTAGTGCATACGCTGACGATTTGCTGCTGCTCATCGAAGGGAACTCCAGATCTCAACTGGAGCTCAAAGGTGCCCAACTGATGGAGATAGTTGGAGGATGGGGTATTGAGGTAGGCGTCTCAGTCTCGGCAACGAAGACTGTGACGATGCTCCTTAAGGGAAGCCTGTCGGCTGGCAGGCATCCCGCTGTGAGGTTTGCAGGAGCAAATCTCCGGTATGTGACGCAATACCGTTACCTTGGCATCACAGCTGGCGAGCGGTTGAGCTTTCTCCCGCATATCACGTCTTTACGTGATCGGCTGGCTGGAGTCGTCGGAGCCCTGGCCCGTGTGCTACGCGTCGACTGGGGATTCAGTCCGCGCGCACGGCGAAGGATATATGCCGGACTCATGGTGCCCTGTGCACTGTTTGGTGCCTCGGTGTGGTACAAGATGGCGATGAGACTAGTCGGTGCCAGGAGGGCGCTCAAGTCCTGCCATCGGCACATCCTTTTAGGATGTTTGCCCACGTGCCGAACGGTATCTACGGATGCCCTTGAAGTGCTAGCTGGAGCTCCACCGCTGGACCTTGTGGCAACGCGCAATGCGATGCAGTTCAAGCTGAAGCGTGGATACGCGATGGAAGAGGGCGATTGGCTCTACGATCAAGACGTTTCTACCCTTGATCGTACTATGAGGAGAGCCTTGCTAGACGAACGCTTACTGCGTGAGTGGCAACTCCGGTGGGATGACAGCGAACACGGACGTGTTACGCACCGTTTCATCCCGGATGTAAGCCTCGTCTTTAGCCGCCCGGATTTCAGTTTCACGATGCTGACCAGTTTCCTCATAACTGGTCATGGGTCGTTGAATGCTTTTCTGCACGCGCGTGGTCTCAGCGAGACTGCTGGATGCCTATGTGGCCATCCCACGGAGGACTGGCAACACGTTCTGTGTGCCTGCCCCCTCTATGCGGATGTGCGGGATCTGGAAGGACTTAGGATCCAGCAGACACCATCCGGTGACTGGAACGTGGAGGACACCTTGTGGACCCTGGAGAGCGTGCAACTGTTTGAAAACTATGCTAGCACATTGCTTGAAGGATGACGACCTGGACCTGGCCGACCAATGCCGGACCGATGTTAGTCAAAATTGGTAGTAGCTTAACTACGAAGGGCCAACCAGAGCCTTAATCTGGTAGGCAACCTCATTATTGAGCTTGCCGCCGGTGCTCACCCAGCTCCAGGTTGTCGGAACCGAATTTGGGTAGTAGTCTATGACTACGAATCAGTCGATCAAAACTGTTAATTTGAACCACGGGTTGGGCTAGCGCCAAGGCTGGCCCATTGAGGTTGGCCCCCTAGTGGGAGTATCGTGGTGGCTGTGGTGTAAACGTCATGACTCAATGTGGTATTGAGTCACGACAAGTTGCGATCCAAGTATGTCAATTTTTTGGATCCCAACCGGATACTGTACCCGAAGTCAGTAGAGGTTATGATAGGCCTCGCTTCGACCCAAGAGGGAACGATGTGCCCGACAGCACAAGTTCAAATTGGTACAGAAAAGAGCTCTCTTCTCTTTTTTGAGCGTTGGTGGACGCGTTATTTTCACCCGCTGTACTATGTGTCACCTCAGGGGGCACATGTGAGTACCGTGGTAGTAAACTTTCTCCGGAAGTACACGCCACGTAAAACAAATACAAGGAATTTCTGTCCCTATCTACTCAGTTTGCTTTCAAGTGTCGTTGTGAACGGACGTGTTCGCGGATAAATTTCGTCAGTAAACAGTTTTATTGCCCCGCAATAAAATACTTTCGAGCGTCGCTAAAAGCGCTTTAAACAGCCACTTCGCGATAAGCGATCTTTGCTTTGCGCGAGTGTGAGTGCGTCTGTGTTGATTTACCGCTTGTCGGCGTAAATTTACCGCTTGTGTGCTCTGATTGGCCAGCTGCATACTTTTAGTGACTCTTATAATCTGAGTGAGCGTCGGTGGAAGTGCTGCCCCTGGGCAACATGGACTCCGACATAAGCAGCGAGAGCTCGACGCGCTCGAGCACGCGAAAGAGGCGTGGTCGTCCAGCGGTCTCCTGAACGGCTTCTGGCAGATCGCTAACAGTTGATGAGACTGTTATGCCGCCGCCGACGGACTCCCCTCCGCGAAAGCTTCGTGCGAGGGTGGAGAACTCAGCTGAGGAGAGTGACGCCTCCATGGCCGCTAACCCAGCTGACGTCGTCGCCCCCCTTGTTGTTGCTGTCCCTGATGCCGCCCCAGCTGCTGCCCCCGCTGCTGCCATCGCTGCCAATGATGCCATCGTCTCTGCATCTGCTGCTGCCGCTGCTTCCGTTCGTGCTGCTCGCGCTGCGCGTGCTGCTGCCCAGTAAGATGCGCCGTCGACGTCCGCTGCCTCTGTTGCTGCTTCCGCCCGTTCCGTCTCCTCGGTGTCAGCTGGAGCTGTCACCGCGAGCCCCTCGGTGGTCCTTCGGATGATGGCCATCGAGAAGTTGCTCCGGAATGCCGTCGTCTCTGACGATGTGCCTAGTGCGGTCGCACTCAGAGTGCTGGACGTTTCCGCAAAGTATCAGGAGCTGATACTGGACGTTTTTGGCAGTCTGAAGGAGCTGGAAACGATGCAGAGGATTCGTCCGCAAGCTGCTGCTCCCCCCCCGTCGCCGCTTCCCACCCCGCTTCGTATGCTGCTGCTGCTGCAACCACTGTCGCTCCTGCTGCTCCAGTTGCCGCTCCCCGGATCCGCAAAGTTGCGGAGACGTGGTCGGCAATTGTGACGAGCAACAATCCTGAGGAGACACCTCGGCAAGTTGCCGATCGTGTTCGCAAGGAGGTTGCTCCCGCTCTCGGTGTGCGAGTACACGAGGTGCGTGAGCTGAAGCGAGGCGGTGCGATCATCCGCACGCCTTCGACCAGTGAGCTCCGACGTGTGGTTGCCAACCCGAAGTTTAAGGAGGTCGGACTGGAAGTGAAGCAGAATGCAGCGCCCAGGATGAAAGTGCTCGTCCAGGATGTGGACAGCAGTCTCACGCCGAAGCAGCTCATGGATGGGCTCTTCAAGAACCACTACTTGGCACGCATGTCACTTAGTGCGTTTGAGAAGGCCGTGTCCATTGCATCGAAGCCATGGAGTAGCGACTCTGGACCCACGGTCAACGTTCAACTGGAGATGGATCAGAAGGCCCTGGATATCTTGGAGGACAGTGAGAAGATATACGTTGAATGGTTTGCCTTCCGCTGGCGCCATATGACGTTGACCTACGCATGTCACAAGTGCGTAGGTTTTGACCATAAGGCGGCCCAGTGCAGAATGAAGGATATCATTTGCCGACAATGCGGACAAGAAGGACATCGAGCGTCAAACTGCAGTAATCCTGTGCGTTGCAGGAACTGCAATTTTAAGGGACTGCCCTGTGAGCATCGCATGCTCTCAGCGGTCTGTCCGATCTATGCCGCAGTGCTTGCGAGGGTGGCAGCTAGACATTAACAATGTTTAGCTTCATCCAAGCAAACTGCGGCAGGAGTCGCGCTGCTGTCATCGAGCTTGGAGTCCGGATGAGGGACTCAGGAGCGAAGTTCGCATTGCTACAGGAGCCATACGTTGACCGTGGAGGAAGGATCACCGGATTACCGGCAGGCATGCGAGTCTTCTCCGACCGCCACAACAAAGCTGCTATTGTCGTAGACGACCAGGAGGTCGTCTGCATGCCTGTCTCCCAGCTCATCACCGAGTTTGGCGTATGCGTGAGTGTGTCTGGAAAATTCGGCTCGATATTCCTCACCTCCGTGTATTGCCAATTCAACGCAGATTTGGAGCCGTACCTGCTGTACATGGATGCGGTGCTGCTGCTAGCCAGCAGTACGCCTGTCATCTATGGCCTTGACGCGAACGCAGTATCCCCCCTGTGGTTCAGTAAGCTACCCGAGCGCTCTCGGGGCTATCTGAACAGGCAGCGGGGTGAACTGCTAGCAGATTGGGTTCAGGGCAGTCGAGCCAGTGTGCTAAATGTCCGCAGCAGAGTGTATACGTTCGATAATCGCCGCGCTCGGAGCGATATCGACGTTACAATAGCCAGTGATTCAGCGTCTACGTGGGCTACGTATGACTGGAGTGTAAGCGAGTGGGATTTAAGTGACCACAACATCATTACTGTTGTGGTTTCACTTAATCCGGAAAGCACAGTTGAGAGCTATGCTCCTGTGCCCTCGTGGAAACTCCAGAATGCTGACTGGCGGCGTTTTGGTGATGAGTTAAGGACTGCATCGATGGAGGTTCCTCTGGAGGAGTTTCGTCGGATGGCATCTGATGCTCAAGTGACTACACTCCGCTCCCTGGTTCATCAGGTGAGCGACGCTGTGTTTGGGCGTCGACAACCGCTGGCCAGACGTCGTGTGGGTTGGTGGAATGCCGCCCTCACGGACGCACGCCGCGCGCTCAGGAGAGCCCGGCGAAGGCTTCAGCATGCGCGCCGCAATCACAGCGACAGTGTAAGTGCACTCGCCTCGTATTTCAGGATCACCCGAAAGGAATACGAGAGGATGATGCTGAAGGCGAAAGAAGAGGACTGGAGACGATTTGTCGGCGAGCACCAGGAAGACCCATGGGGGCCCGTCTACCGGATATGCCGAGGCCGCAAGACGTGCGCCGATTTCGGTTGCCTTCGCTGGAACGATGAGCCAGTCGTAACCTGGCACGACTGTGCGAGCGTCCTGCTCCGCAGCTTTTTTCCAGCTGCGGAGAGACCAGTGGACGTTACCGTTCCTCGCGGAGTACCCCCAGACCTTCAATCTTTCGAGATTGAGGAATGCTCGCCAAGGTTCGGAGCAAGCGCTCACCTGGCTTAGTTGGCATCACTGGGGGTATGGTCAAAGCGGCCATACCCGAGCACTTGTCAGCGTTGTATTCCCGCTGCCTGGCAGATGGATATTTTCCATTTGAGTGGAAGCGCCCACGTGTGGTTGCGCTCCTCAAAGGCCTCGACAAGGACAGGAGCCATCCAGCGTCCTATCGAGGCATCTGCCTGCTGCCAGTTTTCGGCAAAGTGCTCGAAGGGATCATGGTGAACCGTATGAAGGAGGTGCTCACGGACGAGAACCGATGGCAATTCGGTTTTCGCCCCGGACGTTGCGTGGAGGATGCCTGGAGGCATGTCGTCTGCAGTGTCGAAGCCAGCTCGGCTCGATACGTGCTTGGAGTCTTTATAGACTTCAAAGGAGCATTCGACCACGTCGAATGGGACGCAGCGTTACGCCGACTTTCGGATCTTGGATGCAGGGAGATTGAGATCTGGCGCAGCTTCTTTTCGGACCGAAAAGCTAGCATCATCAGTAGCTTCGGAGAAGCCAGTGTTGACGTAACACGTGGGGGGTCCATCAGTGGTCCATTCATTTGGAACATCTTGATGGATGTCCTCTTGCGTCGACTCGAAGCGCACTGCACTTTTAGTGCATACGCTGACGATTTGCTGCTGCTCATCGAAGGGAACTCCAGATCTCAACTGGAGCTCAAAGGTGCCCAACTGATGGAAATAGTTGGAGGATGGGGTATTGAGGTAGGCGTCTCAGTCTCGGCAACGAAGACTGTGACGATGCTCCTTAAGGGAAGCCTGTCGGCTGGCAGGCATCCCGCTGTGAGGTTTGCAGGAGCAAATCTCCGGTATGTGACGCAATACCGTTACCTTGGCATCACAGCTGGCGAGCGGTTGAGCTTTCTCCCGCATATCACGTCTTTACGTGATCGGCTGGCTGGAGTCGTCGGAGCCCTGGCCCGTGTGCTACGCGTCGACTGGGGATTCAGTCCGCGCGCACGGCGAAGGATATATGCCGGACTCATGGTGCCCTGTGCACTGTTTGGTGCCTCGGTGTGGTACAAGATGGCGATGAGACTAGTCGGTGCCAGGAGGGCGCTCAAGTCCTGCCATCGGCACATCCTTTTAGGATGTTTGCCCAAGTGCCGAACGGTATCTACGGATGCCCTTGAAGTGTTAGCTGGAGCTCCGCCGCTGGACCTTGTGGCAACGCGCAATGCGATGCAGTTTAAACTGAAGCGTGGATACGCGATGGAAGAGGGCGATTGGTTCTACGATCAAGACGTTTCTACCCTTGATCGTGCTATGAGGAGAGCCTTGCTAGACGAACGCTTACTGCGTGAGTGGCAACTCCGGTGGGATGACAGCGTACACGGACGTGTTACGCATCGTTTCATCCCGGATGTAAGCCTCGTCTTTAGCTGCCCGGATTTCAGATTCACGATGCTGGCCAGTTTCCTCATAACTGGTCATGGGTCGTTGAATGCTTTTCTGCATGCGCGTGGTCTCAGCGAGACTGCTGGATGCCTATGTGGCCATCCCACGGAGGACTGGCAACACGTTCTGTGTGCCTGCCCCCTCTATGCGGATGTGCGGGATCTGGAAGGACTTAGGATCCAGCAGACACCATCCGGTGACTGGAACGTGGAGGACACCTTGTGGACCCTGGAGAGCGTGCAACTGTTTGAAAACTATGCTAGCACATTGCTTGAAGGATGACGACCTGGACCTGGCCGACCAATGCCGGACTGATGATAGTCAAAATTGGTAGTAGCTTAACTACGAAGGGCCAACCAGAGCCTTAATCTGGTAGGCAACCTCATTATTGAGCTTGCCGCCGGTGCTCACCCAGCTCCAGGTTGTCGGAACCGAATTTGGGTAGTAGTCCTATGACTACGAATCAGTCGATCAAAACTGTTAATTTGAACCACGGGTTGGGCTAGCGCCAAGGCTGGCCCATTGAGGTTGGCCCCCTAGTGGGAGTATCGTGGTGGCTGTGGTGTAAACGTCATGACTCAATGTGGTATTGAGTCACGACAAGTTGCGATCCAAGTATGTCAATTTTTGGATCCCAACCGGATACTGTACCCTAAGAGTCAGTAGAGGGTTATGATAGGCCTCGCCTCGACTCAAGAGGGAACGATGTGCCCGACAGCACAAGTTCAAATTGGTACAAAAAAGAGCTCTCTTCTCTTTTTTGAGCGTTGGTGGACGCGTTATTTTCACCCGCTGTACTATGTGTCACCTCAGGGGGGCACATGTGAGTACCGTGGTAGTAAACTTCCTCCGGAAGTTACACGCCACGTCAAACAAATACAAGGAATTCCTGTCCCTATCTACAAAGCTTGTTTTTGATTGTCGCCGCGAGCAGACGTGTTCGCGTATCGTCGAAACAGATTTTTATTGCCCTGCAATAAAATACTTTTTGAGCGCCGCTTAAAAGTGCTTAAAACAGCCACTTCGCGATAAGCGATCTCCAGCTTGCGCGAGTATTAGTGCGTCGGTGTAGATTTACCGCTTGTCGGAGTAAATTTACCGCTTGTGTGCTCTGATTGGCCAGCTGCATACTTTTAGTGACTCTTATAATCTGAGTGAGCGTCGGTGGAAGTGCTGCCCCTGGGCAACATGGACTCCGACATAAGCAGCGAGAGCTCGGCGCGTTCGACGCGCTCGAGCACGCGAAAGAGGCGTGGTCGTCCAGCGGTCTCCAGAACGGCTTCTGGCAGATCGCTAACAGTTGATGAGACTGTTATGCCGCCGCCGACGGACTCCCCTCCGCGAAAGCTTCGTGCGAGGGTGTAGAGCTCAGCTGAGGAGAGTGACGCCTCCATGGCCGCTAACCCAGCTGACGTCGTCGCCCCCCCTGTTGTTGCTGTCCCTGATGCCGCCCCAGCTGCTGCCTCCGCTGCTGCCTCCGCTGCTGGCCCCGCTGCTGCCACCGCTGCCAATGATGCCATCGTCTCTGCATCTGCTGCTGCCGCTGCTTCCGTTCGTGCTGCTTGCGCGGCACGTGTCGCCATCGCTGCCCAGCATGATGCGCCGACAACGTCCGCTGCCGCTGCTGCTGCTTCCGCCCGTACCGTCCCCTCGGTGACAGCTGGAGCTGGCATCGCGAGCTCCTCGGTTGTTTATCGGATGATGAACATCGAGAAGTTGCTCCGGAAAGCCGTCGTCTCTGACGATGTGCCTGGTGCGGTCGCGCTCAGCGTGCTGGATATTTCGGCGAAGTATCAGGAGCTGATACTCGAGATGTTTGGCAGGATGAAGGAGCTGGAGACG
The DNA here is from genome assembly GCA_030914385.1 of Drosophila antonietae. Lineage (NCBI taxonomy): Eukaryota > Metazoa > Arthropoda > Insecta > Diptera > Drosophilidae > Drosophila > Drosophila antonietae. The sequence continues at coordinate 1,768 of JAUESO010000588.1, read as the reverse complement.
ATCCAGAGGATACGCCCCCAAGCTGCTGCTGCTGCCCCCGTTGCTGCTGGCCCCCTCGTCGCTTCATATGCTACGGTTGCTGCAACCACCGTCGCTCCTGCTGCTCCAATTGCTGCTCCTCGTACCCGCAAGATTGCGGAAACCTGGTCAGCAATTGTGACGAGCAACAATCCTGAGGAGACACCTCGGCAAGTTGCCGAGCGTGTTCGCAAGGAGATTGCTCCCGCCCTCGGTGTTCGAGGTGCGTGAGCTGAAGTGGTGGTGCGATTATCCGCACGCCATCGACAAGTGAGCTCCGACGTGTGGTTGCCAACCCAAAATTTAAGGAGGTTGGACTGGAGGTGAAGCAGAGTGCAGCGCCCAGGATGAAAATAATTGTCCAGGATGTGGACAGCAGTCTCACGCCGAAGCAGCTCATGGATGGGCTCTTCAAAAACCACTACCTGACACGCATGTCAAGTAGTGCGTTTGAGAAGGCCGTGTCCATTGCATCGAAGCCATGGAGTAGCGACTCTGGACCCACGGTCAACGTGCAACTGGAGATGGATCAGACGGCCCTGGACATATTGGAGGACAGCGAAAAGATTTACGTAGAATGGTTTGCCTTCCGCTGGCGCCCGATGACGTTGACCTACGCATGTCACAAGTGCGTAGGTTTTGACCATAAGGCGGCCCAGTGCAGGATGAAGGACATCATTTGCAGGCAATGCGGACAAGAAGGACCGAGCGTCGAGCTGCAGGAATCCTGTGCGTTGCAGGAACTGCAACTTTAAGGGACTACCCTGTGAGCATCGCATGCTCTCAGCGGTTTGTCGATCTATGCCGCAGTGCTTGCGAGGGTGGCAGCTAGACATTAACAATGTTTAGCTTCATCCAAGCAAACTGCGGCAGGAGTCGTGCTGTCATCGAGTGCTATTGGAGTCCGGATGAGGGACTCAGGAGCGAAGTTCGCATTGCTACAGGAGCCATACGTTGACCGTGGAGGAAGGATCACCGGATTACCGGCAGGCATGCGAGTCTTCTCCGACCGCCACAACAAAGCTGCTATTGTCGTAGACGACCAGGAGGTCGTCTGCATGCCTGTCTCCGAGCTCATCACCGAATTTGGCGTATGCGTGAGTGTGTCTGGAAAATTCGGCTCGATATTCCTCACCTACGTGTACTGCCAATTCAACGCAGATTTGAGATTTGGATCCGTACCTGCTGACATGGATGCGGTGCTGCTGCTAGTCAGAGCACGCCTGTCATCTATGGCCTTGATGCGAACGCAGTATCCCCCTGTGGTTCAGTAAGCTACCCGAGCGCTATCGGGGGGCTATCTGAACAGGCAGCGGGGTGAACTGCTAGCAGATTGGGTTCAGGGCAGTCGAGCCAGTGTGCTAAATGTCCGCAGCACAGCAGAAGAGTGTATACGTTCGATAATCGCCGCGCTCGGAGCGATATCGACGTTACTATCGCCAGCGATTCAGCGTCTACGTGGGCTGCGTATGACTGGAGTGTAAGCGAGTGGGATTTAAGTGACCACAACATCATTACTGTTGTGGTATCACTTAATCCGGACAGCACAGTTGAGATCTATGATCCTGTGCCCTCGTGGAAACTCCAGAATGCTGACTGGCTGCGTTTTGATGATGAGCTAAGGACTGCATCGATGGAGGTTCCTTTCGAGGAGTTTCGTCGGATGGCATCTGATGTTCAAGTGGACTACACTCCGCTCCCTGGTTCATCAGGTGAGCGACGCTGTGTTTGGGCGTCGACAACCGCTGGC
>JAUESO010000587.1:0-48554 GCA_030914385.1 Drosophila antonietae | reverse complement strand
TGTCGCCGCGAGCAGACGTGTTCGCGCATCGTCGAGACAGATTTGTTTTATTGCCCTGCAATAAAATACGTTCGAGCGCCGCTTAAAAGTGCCTAAATCGGTCATTTCGCGATAAGCGATCTTTTGCTACGAGTGTGTGAGTGCGATTACGGTGTTTTACCGCTAGAGTGCTCTGATTGGCAAGCCAATCAGAAGCAAGTACATTTTACGTGTAGCAGACTTTTGTGCGCGGTATATAAAAAGGTGCATACTTCGGCGTACGAAAAAGTACTGCATACCTTTAGTGCAACTTTTTGCAGACGCGTGTGTGTCAGTGGAAGTGCTGCCCCTGGGCATCATGGACTCTGACATGAGCAGTGAGCGTTCGGCGTGCTCGACGCGCTCGAGCACGCGAAAGAGGCGTGGTCGTGGAGCTGGCTCCAGAACCAGTTCTGGAAGATCGCTCACGGTGGACTCGGCTGTTATGCCGCCGCCGACTGACTCCCCTCCGCGGAAGCTCCGCGCGAGGGTTGAGAGTACAGCTGAGGAGAGCGATGCCTCTATGGCCGCTTACCCAGTGACGTCGCCGCCCCCCTGTTGTTGCCACCGCTCCTGCCGTTTGCGACACCCCCCGCTGCTACCGTTGCTGCCACCCCGCGTGCTGCCGTTGCTGCTGCCCCGCTGCTGCCCCCGCTGCTGCCACGCTGCTGCCTCGCTGATGACACCAACGTCTCTGCATCTGCTGCTGCCGCTGCTGGCCGATCGTGCTGCTTGCGCGGCACGTGTCGCCATCGCTGCCCAGCAATTGTGACGAGCAACAATCCTGAGGAGACACCTCGGCAAGTTGCCGAGCGTGTTCGCAAGGAGGTTGCTCCCGCCCTCGGTGTTCGTGTGCACGAGGTGCGTGAGCTGAAAGCGTGGTGGTGCGATTATCCGCACGCCATCGACAAGTGCGCTCCGACGTGTGGTTGGCAACCCGAAATTTAAGGAGGTTGGACTGGAGGTGAAGCAGAGAGTGCAGCGCCCAGGATGAAAATACTCGTCCAGGATGTGGACAGCAGTCACTCCGACGCCGAAGCAGTCATGGATGGGCTCTTCAAGAACCACTACTTGGCACGCATGTCAAGAAGGCCGTGTCCATTGCTTCGAAGCCATGGGAGTTAGCGACTCTGGACCACGGTCAACGTTCAATGAGGGGATCAGAAGGCCCGGATATCTTGGAGGACAGCGAGAAGATCTACGTTGAATGGTTTGCCTCCGCTGTGCGCATGCCCGACGGAAAGAGAAGACGATGCTACCAAGGATGCTTTCTATGCAGAGCTCGACCGAGCATATGGCCGTTGCCCGTCACATGACGTTAAAATCCTTCTAGGAGATTTTAACGCCAAAATAGGGCGGGAGCGCATCTTGGAGCAACCGTTGGCCCGTTTAGTCTGCACGAGTCCACATCGAGCAATGGACTTAGACTAATAGGATTTGCGGCCGCACACAATATGATTGTATGTAGTACAGGTTTTCGTCACCTCAACATCCACAAGGCATCCTGGCTGTCGCCTGATCGTCTGACGCGAAATCAGATTGATCATGTTGTGATCGATGCAAGGCATGCATCTAGCATACTTGATGTGAGATCTTGTCGGGGTCCTAACATCGACTCTGACCATTACCTTTTGCAGCCAAGGTACGCGCACGGCTGTGTGTCGCGAAAGTCTCACGTCAAGGTATGCCAAGAAAGCTGGACATCGAAAAGCTGCAATCACAACGACATAAGGATGCCTTCTCCACTCGACTCTCGGGCCGACTCGGCCAACTCCCTCCAACGCCTATAAATACAACGGATATGTGGGCGTACATGTCCAATGCCATAAACGCCTCTGCTGTGGAAGTACTTGGGTTCCAACGCCCTCCCACCGGAATCCATGGTACGACCAGGAGTGTCGGGAAGCGACTGCAGCTAAAGACGCCGCCTACAGAAGAACGCTGCAAGCAGGAGCTACTCGAGCGGTGGTGGATATTTATAGGTCGCGGAGACGAGACGAGAAGCGCCTTTTCAGGAGGAAGAAGCGGGAGATGGAAAGGCTTGAGTGTGAGAAGATGGAGAGTAGCAAAAGCAAGAACGATGCCCGTGACTTTTACCGGAGGGTCAAGCGCATGACCCAAGGGTATAAGTCTGGATCGCTTGCCTGCAGGAGTGACGATGGAAACCTGGTTACTGATGCGGAGATTGTACTGAGGTTATGGCGGGATCACTTTGAGAGTCTTTTGGCTGGAAACAGTGAGAATGAGCTTGACGAAGTTGGTCCACTAACCCCAATCAGAGATGATGGTGTTGAAGTTCCCATCCCTAGCCATACGGAAGTCGAGACAGCTATACAGCGTCTCAAAAAACAATAAAGCCGCGGGGGCAGATGGCTTACCGGCTGAATTGTTTAAGGCTGGAGGCGATGAGTTGGTAGGGTGCATGCACCAACTTATCAGCAGCGTATGGCTAACGGAAAGCATGCCCGATGATTGGAACCTCAGTATGATCTGCCCAATCCTGAAGAAGGGTGATGCAACACAACGCACCAACTACCGTGGCATCAGCCTTCTTCCCGTCGCATACAAGGTTCTCACGAGCGTAATGTGTGAGAGACTGAAACCATATGCTGAAGCATTGATAGGTCCGTATCAATGCGGTTTCCGTCCTGGCAAGTCTACAGTTGACCAGATCTTCACATTGCGCCAAATCCTGGGAGAAAACACACGAGAACCAATTCGACACATACCACCTGTTCGTCGATTTTAAAGCTGCTTTTGATAGCCCACGGCGAGACTGCCTGTACGCTACCATGTCTGAGCTTGGTATTCCTGCAAAGCTAATACGGCTTTGTAGCATGACATTGAGCAACACCATCAGCTCTGTCAAGGTAGGAAATGACCAATCCGAAACCTTCAATACCAAGCGGGGTCTCAGACAAGGCGACTCGCTGTCTTGTGTGCTCTTCAATTTACTTATGGAGAGTATAATAAGGAAAGCTGGAGTGCATCGGATGGGCACAATACTGGGATACAAATGTGTCCAGCTCCTTGGTTACGCTGATGATATTGATATCATTGGTCGTACCAAGCGTGATGTAACTGCGGCTTTTGGAGCTATCGAAAGGGAATCAGCTAAAGTTGGTCTTGCAGTAAACATGGGCAAAACAAAGTTTATGGTGTGCAGTACTAGAGAGTCGCGGCGTCTTGACTCTTACCTTACTGCTGGAGACTATAACTTTGAGTCTGTCAAGGACTTTGTCTATTTGGGAACTGCAGTGACCAACAAAAATGATGTCAGCCTGGAGATCAAGCGGAGAATTACACTTGCCAACAAATGTTACTTTTGGGCTCAGTAGGCAAATGAACAGTAGAGCCCTCTCTCGAAAGACAAAGGTAACCCTTTACAAGACACTCATCATTCCAGTGCTGCTTTATGGAGCGGAAGCCTGGACCGTGACGCAGTCAGATGCAGCTGCTCTTGGTGTCTTCGAGAGAAGATTCTTCGCAAGATCTTTGGACCAATTTGCGTTGGCAAAACCTATCGTATCAGGTGGAACGACGAGCTGTACGAGCTATACGGCGATGTTGACATTGGCAAGCGAATTGACATTCAGCGTCTTCGTTGGTTGGGTCACATTGCTCGTATGGAGGAAAACACTCCAGCTCGTTCGGTTTTTGATGCGGTAGTTAGAGGACAACGAAGAAGGGGTAGACCTCGAACCCGTTGGAAGGACCAGATGGAGGCAATCCTGAATGGTGTTACCAACTGGAGAAGTCGCGCACAGGACAGAGAAGCGTGGAGGCAAATTGTGCATCAGGCTGTGCTCCGATAGGGGTGTTATTGCCAATTATATATATAAGAGATTGAAGAGTCTCAATTGGCCCCACCTCGAGCAATCAGGGGTGGCCAATAGCCCGAGACAGGTTAAAGGCAGGAGTTAATGAACTGTTATCACGATCAGAGATCGACACGTACTGGGCGACTAGATTGCACATGTCTGTTGATGGTAATGGTCTCCGTGAAGCAGGGCGATACGCTCCGCAACACGGATGGGTATGTCAACCCACCAGGCTGATGAGCGGTAAAGCTTATCGGTCAGGGATCAAGCTGCGCATAAACGCCCTCCCTACGAGGTCTCGGACCACGCGGGGAAGGCACGATTTGAATAGACAGTGCCGAGCAGGATGTGATTCTCCCGAGTCATTAAATCACATTCTGCAAAGATGTCACAGAACGCATGGGAGACGTGTGGCAAGGCACGACAGTGTAGTCTCTATCTCAAGAAGGGGCTTGAGAGAAGAGGCTACACAGTCTATTCCGAACAAGGCCTGCACGGCCAAGACAGGGTATACAAGCCCGACATATTAGCATTCCGACATGATAGCACAATTGTGCTAGACGCTCAGGTTGTGACAGACGGACTTGATCTTGACAGAGCTCATACGAGCAAAGTCGAGATCTATAACAGACAGGACGTACGGACGACTTTGCGGTCTGTCTATCAGGCGAGAGAGAACATCGAGGTCGTATCCGCTACACTAAACTGGCGGGGTATTTGGAGCTATCAATCCGTAACAAGGTTGAGAGCTCTGGGTATTCTGTCCGCTGGTGACAGCAATGTCATTAGCTCCAGAGTGGTGTCAGGCGGAGTACTCTGCTTTAAGACATTCATGTTCTATGCCGGATATCATAGTGGCATACTTAGCTCTATATTGCGATTCCTTGTCAAAGGCCTGCTACCTTGGCACAACATCTTAAAAGGTACAAAGAAATCCGGAACCGGTCCGGACGCATGCGGTCGTCTTTATCTATCAGAAAATTCCTGATAAGATGAGACGTAGGCGCTGGACGGACCAGACAAATGCGACAGCCCGGTAAAAAAAAAAAAAATAGCCAAATGCCTCGTCATCTAATTAGTGACGCGCATGAATGGATTAACGAGATTCCTACTGTCCCTATCTACACAGTTTGTTTCTGATTGTCGCCGCGAGCAGACGTGTTCGCGCATCGTCGAGACAGATTTGTTTTATTGCCCTGCAATAAAATACGTTCGAGCGCCGCTTAAAAGTGCCTAAATCGGTCATTTCGCGATAAGCGATCTTTTGCTTACGCGTGTGTGAGTGCGATTACGGTGTTTTACCGCTAGAGTGCTCTGATTGGCCAGCCAATCAGAAGCAAGTACATTTTACGTGTAGCAGACTTTTGTGCGCGGTATATAAAAAGGTGCATACTTTCGTGCGTACGAAAAAGTACTGCATACCTTTAGTGCAAACTTTTTGCAGACGCGTGTGTGTCAGTGGAAGTGCTGCCCCTGGGCATCATGGACTCTGACATGAGCAGTGAGCGTTCGGCGTGCTCGACGCGCTCGAGCACGCGAAAGAGGCGTGGTCGTGGAGCTGGCTCCAGAACCAGTTCTGGAAGATCGCTCACGGTGGACTCGGCTGTTATGCCGCCGCCGACTGACTCCCCTCGCGGAAGCTCCGCGCGAGAGGGTTGAGAGTACAGCTGAGGAGAGCGATGCCTCTATGGCCGCTTACCCAGCTGACGTCCGCCCCCCCTGTTGTTGCCACCGCTCCTGCCGTTGCTGCCACCCCCGCTGCTACCGTTGCTGCCACCCCCGCTGCTGCCGTTGCTGCTGCCCCCGCTGCTGCCCCGCTGCTGCCACGCTGCTGCCCTCGCTGATGACACCAACGTCTCTGCATCTGCTGCTGCCGCTGCTGCCGATCGTGCTGCTTGCGCGGCACGTGTCGCCATCGCTGCCCAGCAATTGTGACGAGCAACAATCCTGAGGAGACACCTCGGCAAGTTGCCGAGCGTGTTCGCAAGGAGGTTGCTCCCGCCCTCGGTGTTCGTGTGCACGAGGTGCGTGAGCTGAAGCGTGGTGGTGCGATTATCCGCACGCCATCGACAAGTGCGCTCCGACGTGTGGTTGGCAACCCGAAATTTAAGGAGGTTGGACTGGAGGTGAAGCAGAGTGCAGCGCCCAGGATGAAAATACTCGTCCAGGATGTGGACAGCAGTCTCACGCCGAAGCAGCTCATGGATGGGCTCTTCAAGAACCACTACTTGGCACGCATGTCAAGAAGGCCGTGTCCATTGCTTCGAAGCCATGGAGTAGCGACTCTGGACCCACGGTCAACGTTCAACTGGAGATGGATCAGAAGGCCCTGGATATCTTGGAGGACAGCGAGAAGATCTACGTTGAATGGTTTGCCTTCCGCTGGCGCCCGATGACGTTGACCTACGCATGTCACAAGTGCGTAGGTTTTGACCATAAGGCGGCCCAGTGCAGAATGAAGGATATCATTTGCCGACAATGCGGACAAGAAGGACACAAAGCGTCGAGCTGCAGGAATCCTGTGCGTTGCAGGAACTGCAATTTCAAGGGACTGCCCTGTGAGCATCGCATGCTCTCAGCGGTTTGTCCGATCTATGCCGCAGTGCTTGCGAGGGTGGCAGCTAGACATTAACAATGTTTAGCTTCATCCAAGCAAACTGCGGCAGGAGTCGCGCTGCTGTCATCGAGCTTGGAGTCCGGATGAGGGACTCAGGAGCGAAGTTCGCATTGCTACAGGAGCCATACGTTGACCGTGGAGGAAGGATCACCGGATTACCGGCAGGCATGCGAGTCTTCTCCGACCGCCACAACAAAGCTGCTATTGTCGTAGACGACCAGGAGGTCGTCTGCATGCCTGTTTCCCAGCTCATCACCGAGTTTGGCGTATGCGTGAGTGTGTGTGGAAAGTTCGGCTCGATATTCCTCACCTCCGTATACTGCCAATTCAACGCAGATTTGGATCCGTACCTGCTGTACATGGATGCGGTGCTGCTGCTAGTCCAGCAGCACGCCTGTCATCTATGGCCTTGACTGCGAACGCAGTATCCCCCCTGTGGTTCAGTAAGCTACCCGAGCGCTCTCGGGGCTATCTGAACAGGCAGCGGGGTGAACTGCTTAGCAGATTGGGTTCAGGGCAGTCGAGCCAGTGTGCTAAATGTCCGCAGCAGAGTGTATACGTTCGATAATCGCCACGCACGGAGCGATATCGACGTTACTATCGCCAGTGATTCAGCGTCTAACGTGGGCTTGCGTTATGACTGGAGTGTAAGCGAGTGGGATTTAAGTGACCACAACATCATTACTGTTGTGGTATCACTTAATCCGGACAGCACAGTTGAGAGCTATGCTCCTGTGCCCTCGTGGAAACTCCAGAATGCTGACTGGCTGCGTTTTTTGATGATGAGTTAAGGACTGCATCGATGGAGGTTCCTCTGGAGGCGTTTCGTCGGATGGCATCTGATGCTCAAGTGACTACACTCCGCTCCCTGGTTCATCAGGTGAGCGACGCTGTGTTTGGGCGTCGACAACCGCTGGCCAGACGTCGTGTGGGTTGGTGGAATGCCGCCCTCACGGACGCACGCCTGCGCGCTCAGGAGAGCCCGGCGAAGGCTTCAGCATGCGCGCCGCAATCACAGCGACAGTGTAAGTGCACTCGCCTCGTATTTCAGGATCACCCGAAAGGAATACGAGAGGATGATGCTGAAGGCGAAAGAAGAGGACTGGAGGACGATTTGTCGGCGAGCACCAGGGAAGACCCATGGGGCCGTCTACCGGATATGCCGAGGCCGCAAGACGTGCGGCCGATTTCGGTTGCCTTCGCTGGAACGATAAGCCAGTCGTAACCTGGCACGACTGCGCGAGCGTCCTACTCCGCAGCTTTTTTCCAGCTGCGGAGAGACCAGTGGACGTTACCGTTCTCCTCGCGGAGTACCCCCAGACCTTCAATCTTTCGAGATTGAGGAATGCATCGCCAAGGTTCGGAGCAAGCGCTCACCTGGCTTAGATGGCATCACTGGGGGTATGGTCAAAGCGGCTTGGCGGGCCATACCCGAGCACTTGTCAGCGGTGTATTCCCGCTGCCTGGCAGATGGATATTTTCCATTTGAGTGGAAGCGCCCACGTGTGGTTGCGCTCCTCAAAGGCCTTGACCAAGGACAGGAGCGATCCAGCGTCTATCGAGGCATCTGCCTGCCTGCCAGTTTTCGGCAACGTGCTGGAAGGGATCATGGTGAACCGTATGAAGGAGGTGCTCACGGACGAGAACCGATGGCAATTCGGTTTTCGCCCCGGACGTTGCGTGGAGGATGCCTGGAGGCATGTCGTCTGCAGTGTCGAAGCCAGCTCGGCTCGATACGTGATTGGAGTCTTTATAGACTTCAAAGGAGCATTCGACCACGTCGAATGGGATGCAGCGTCACGCCGACTTTCGGATATTGGATGCAGGGAATTGAGATCTGGCGCAGCTTCTTTTCGGACCGAAAAGCTAGCATCGTCAGTAGCTTCGGAGAAGCCAGTGTTGACGTAACACGTGGCTGTCCGCAGGGGTCCATCAGTGGTCCATTCATTTGGAACATCTTGATGGATGTCCTTTTGCGTCGACTCGAAGCGCACTGCACTTTTAGTGCATATGCTGACGATTTGCTGCTGCTCATCGAAGGGAACTCCAGATCTCAACTGGAGCTCAAAGGTGCCCAACTGATGGAGATAGTTGGAGGATGGGGTATCGAGGTAGGCGTCTCAGTCTTCGGCAACGAAGACTGTGACGATGCTCCTTAAGGGAAGCCTGCCGGCTGGCAGGCATCCCGCTGTGAGGTTTGCAGGAGCAAATCTCCGGTATGTGACGCAATACCGTTACCTTGGCATCACAGCTGGCGAGCGGTTGAGCTTTTCTCCCCGCATATCGCGTCTTTACGCGATCGGCTGGTCGGAGTCGTCGGAGCCCTGACCCGTGTGCTACGCGTTGACTGGGGATTCATTCCGCGCGCACGGCGAAGGATATATGCCGGACTCATGGTGCCCTGTGCACTGTTTGGTGCCTCGGTGTGGTACAAGATGGCGATTTGACTAGTCGGTGCCAGGAGGGCGCTCAAGTCCTGCCATCGGCACATCCTTTTAGGATGTTGTGCCCACGTGCCGAACGGTATCTACGGATGCCCTGGAAGTGCTAGCTGGAGCTCAGCCGCTGGACCTTGTGGCAACGCGCAACGCGATGCAGTTCAAGCTGAAGCGGGATACGCGATGGAAGAGGGCGATTGGTTCTACGATCACGACGTTTCTACCCTTGATCGTGCTATGAGGAGAGCCTTGCTAGGTGAACGCTTACTGCTTGAGTGGCAACTCCGGTGGGGGTGACAGCGAACACGGACGTGTGACGCACCGTTTCATCCCGGATGTAAGCCTCGTCTTTAGCCGCCCGTGATTTCAGTTTCACGATGCTGACCAGTTTCCTCATAATGGTCATGGGTCGTTGAATGCTTTCTGCACGCGCGTGGTCTCAGCGAGACTGCTGATGCCTATGTGGTCATCCCACGGAGGACTGGAACACGTTCTGTGTGCTGCCCCCTCTATGCTGATGTGCGAGATCTCGAAGGACTCTTAGGATCCAGCAGACACCATCCGGACTGTGATAGTCAAAATTGGTAGTAGCTTAATACGAAGGGCCAACCAGAGCCTTAATCTGGTAGGCAACCTCATTATTGAGCTTGCCGCTGGTGCTCACCCAGCTCCAGGTTGTCGGAACCGAATTTGGGGTAGTAGTCTATGACTACGAATCAGTCGATCAAAACTGTTAATTTGAACCACGGGTTGGGCTAGCGCCAAGGCTGGCCCATTGAGGTTGGCCCCCTAGTGGGAGTATCGTGGTGGCTGTGGTGTAAACGTCATGACTCAATGTGGTATTGAGTCACGACAAGTTGCGATCCAAGCATGTCAATTTTTTGGATCCCAACCGGATACTGTACCCGAAGTCAGTAGAGGTTATGATAGGCCTCGCCTCGACCCAAGAGGGAACGATGTGCCCGACAGCACAAGTTCAAATTGGTACAAAAAAGAGCTCTCTTCTCTTTTTTGAGCGTGGTGGACGCGTTATTTTCACCCGCTTTACTATGTGTCACCTTATGGGGCACATGTGAGTACCGTGGTAGTAAACTTCCTCCGGAAGTACACGCCACGTAAAACAAATACAAGGAATTCCTGTCCCTATCTACACAGCTTGTTTTTGATTGTCGCCGCGAGCAGACGTGTTCGCGTATCGTCGAAACAGATTTTTATTGCCCTGCAATAAAATACTTTTTGAGCGCCGCTTAAAAGTGCTTAAAACAGCCACTTCGCGATAAGCGATCTCCAGCTTGCGCGAGTATTAGTGCGTCGGTGTAGATTTACCGCTTGTCGGCGTAAATTTACCGCTTGTGTGCTCTGATTGGCCAGCTGCATACTTTTAGTGACTCTTATAATCTGAGTGAGCGTCGGTGGAAGTGCTGCCCCTGGGCAACATGGACTCCGACATAAGCAGCGAGAGCTCGGCGCGTTCGACGCGCTCGAGCACGCGAAAGAGGCGTGGTCGTCCAGCGGTCTCCTGAACGGCTTCTGGCAGATCGCTAACAGTTGATGAGACTGTTATGCCGCCGCCGACGGACTCCCCCCGCGAAAGCTTCGTGCGAGGGTGGAGAGCTCAGCTGAGGAGAGTGACGCCTCCATGGCCGCTAACCCAGCTGACGTCGCCGCCCCCCCTGTTGTTGCTGCCTCCGCTGCTGCCATCGCTGCTGCCACCGCTGCCAATGATGCCATCGTCTCTGCATCTGCTGCTGCCGCTGCTTCCGTTCGTGCTGCTTGCGCGGCACGTGTCGCCATCGCTGCCCAGCATGATGCGCCGACAACGTCCGCTGCCGCTGCTGCTGCTTCCGCCCGTACCGTCCCCTCGGTGACAGCTGGAGCTGGCATCGCGAGCTCCTCGGTTGTTTATCGGATGATGAACATCGAGAAGTTGCTCCGGAAAGCCGTCGTCTCTGACGATGTGCCTGGTGCGGTTGCGCTCAGCGTGCTGGACATCTCGGCGAAGTATCAGGAGTTGATACTGGAGATGTATGGCAGGATGAAGGAGCTGGAGACGCTTCAGAGGAGTCGCCCACAAACTGCTGCTGCGCCAGTGTCGTATGCTTCGGTTGCTGCAACCACCGTCGCTCCCGCTGCTCCGATTGCTGCTCCCCGAATCCGCAAAGTTGCGGAAACGTGGTCAGCAATCGTGACGAGCAACAATCCCGAGGAGACACCTCGGCAAGTCGCCGAGCGTGTTCGTAAGGAGGTTGCTCCCGCCCTCGGTGTCCTTGTACACGAGGTGCGTGAGCTTAAGCGTGGTGGTGCGATTATTCGCACGCCATCTACAGGTGAGCTCCGACGTGTGGTTGCCAACCCGAAGTTTAAGGAGGTCGGTCTGGAAGTGAAGCAGAATGCAGCGCCCAGGACGAAAGTGCTCGTCCAGGATGTGGACAGCAGTCTTACGCCGAAGCAGCTCATGGATGGGCTCTTCAAGAACCATTACTTGGCACGCATGTCAAGTGGTGCGTTCGAGAAGGCCGTGTCCATTGCTTCGAAGCCATGGAGTAGCGACTCAGGACCCACGGTCAACGTACAGCTGGAGATGGATCAAAAGGCCCTGGACATACTGGAGGACAGCGAGAAGATTTATGTGCAATGGTTTGCCTTCCGCTGGCGCCTGATGACGCATACCTACGCATGTCACAAGTGCGTAGGTTTTGACCATAAGGCGGCCCAGTGCAGAATGAAGGATATCATTTGCCGACAATGCGGACAAGAAGGACACAAAGCGTCGAGCTGCAGGAATCCTGTGCGTTGCAGGAACTGCAATTTCAAGGGACTGCCCTGTGAGCATCGCATGCTCTCAGCGGTTTGTCCGATCTATGCCGCAGTGCTTGCGAGGGTGGCAGCTAGACATTAACAATGTTTAGCTTCATCCAAGCAAACTGCGGCAGGAGTCGCGCTGCTGTCATCGAGCTTGGAGTCCGGATGAGGGACTCAGGAGCGAAGTTCGCATTGCTACAGGAGCCATACGTTGACCGTGGAGGAAGGATCACCGGATTACCGGCAGGCATGCGAGTCTTCTCCGACCGCCACAACAAAGCTGCTATTGTCGTAGACGATCAGGAGGTCGTCTGCATGCCTGTTTCCCAGCTCATCACCGAGTTTGGCGTATGCGTGAGTGTGTGTGGAAAGTTCGGCTCGATATTCCTCACCTCCGTATACTGCCAATTCAACGCAGATTTGGATCCGTACCTGCTGTACATGGATGCGGTGCTGCTGCTAGTCAGCAGCACGCCTGTCATCTATGGCCTTGATGCGAACGCAGTATCCCCCTGTGGTTCAGTAAGCTACCCGAGCGCTCTCGGGGCTATCTGAACAGGCAGCGGGGTGAACTGCTAGCAGATTGGGTTCAGGGCAGTCGAGCCAGTGTGCTAAATGTCCGCAGCAGAGTGTATACGTTCGATAATCGCCGCGCTCGGAGCGATATCGACGTTACAATAGCCAGTGATTCAGCGTCTACGTGGGCTACGTATGACTGGAGTGTAAGCGAGTGGGATTTAAGTGACCACAACATCATTACTGTTGTGGTATCACTTAATCCGGACAGCACAGTTGAGAGCTATGCTCCTGTGCCCTCGTGGAAACTCCAGAATGCTGACTGGCTGCGTTTTGATGATGAGTTAAGGACTGCATCGATGGAGGTTCCTCTGGAGGAGTTTCGTCGGATGGCATCTGATGCTCAAGTGACTACACTCCGCTCCCTGGTTCATCAGGTGAGCGCGCTGTGTTTGGGCGTCGACAACCGCTGGCCAGACGTCGTGTGGGTTGGTGGAATGCCGCCCTCACGGACGCACGCTGCGCGCTCAGGAGAGCCCGGCGAAGGCTTCAGCATGCGCGCCGCAATCACAGCGACAGTGTAAGTGCACTCGCCTCGTATTTCAGGATCACCCGAAAGGAATACGAGAGGATGATGCTGAAGGCGAAAGAAGAGGACTGGAGACGATTTGTCGGCGAGCACCAGGAAGACCCATGGGGGCCCGTCTACCGGATATGCCGAGGCCGCAAGACGTGCGCCGATTTCGGTTGCCTTCGCTGGAACGATAAGCCAGTCGTAACCTGGCACGACTGCGCGAGCGTCCTGCTCCGCAGCTTTTTTCCAGCTGCGGAGAGACCAGTGGACGTTACCGTTCCTCGCGGAGTACCCCCAGACCTTCAATCTTTCGAGATTGAGGAATGCATCGCCAAGGTTCGGAGCAAGCGCTCACCTGGCTTAGATGGCATCACTGGGGGTATGGTCAAAGCGGCTTGGCGGGCCATACCCGAGCACTTGTCAGCGTTGTATTCCCGCTGCCTGGCAGATGGATATTTTCCATTTGAGTGGAAGCGCCCACGTGTGGTTGCGCTCCTCAAAGGCCTCGACAAGGACAGGAGCGATCCAGCGTCCTATCGAGGCATCTGCCTGCTGCCAGTTTTTGGCAAAGTGCTCGAAGGAGTCATGGTGAACCGTGTGAAGGAGGTGCTCACGGACGAGAACCGATGGCAATTCGGTTTTCGCCCCGGACGTTGCGTGGAGGATGCCTGGAGGCATGTCGTCTGCAGTGTCGAAGCCAGCTCGGCTCGATACGTGCTTGGAGTCTTTATAGACTTCAAAGGAGCATTCGACCACGTCGAATGGGACGCAGCGTTACGCCGACTTTCGGATCTTGGATGCAGGGAGATTGAGATCTGGCGCAGCTTCTTTTCGGACCGAAAAGCTAGCATCGTCAGTAGCTTCGGAGAAGCCAGTGTTGACGTAACACGTGGCTGTCCGCAGGGGTCCATCAGTGGTCCATTCATTTGGAACATCTTGATGGATGTCCTTTTGCGTCGACTCGAAGCGCACTGCACTTTTAGTGCATACGCTGACGATTTGCTGCTGCTCATCGAAGGGAACTCCAGATCTCAACTGGAGCTCAAAGGTGCCCAACTGATGGAGATAGATGGAGGATGGGGTATCGAGGTAGGCGTCTCAGTTTCGGCAACGAAGACTGTGACGATGCTCCTTAAGGGAAGCCTGTCGGCTGGCAGGCATCCCGCTGTGAGGTTTGCAGGAGCAAATCTCCGGTATGTGACGCAATACCTTGGCATCACAGCTGGCGAGCGGTTGAGCTTTCTCCCGCATATCACGTCTTTACGTGATCGGCTGGCTGGAGTCGTCGGAGCCCTGACCCGTGTGCTACGCGTTGACTGGGGATTCATTCCGCGCGCACGGCGAAGGATATATGCCGGACTCATGGTGCCCTGTGCACTGTTTGGTGCCTCGGTGTGGTACAAGATGGCGATGCGACTAGTCGGTGCCAGGAGGGCGCTCAAGTCCTGCCATCGGCACATCCTTTTAGGATGTGTGCCCACGTGCCGAACGGTATCTACGGATGCCCTGGAAGTGCTAGCTGGAGCTCCACCGCTGGACCTTGTGGCAACGCGCAATGCGATGCAGTTCAAGCTGAAGCGTGGATACGCGATGGAAGAGGGCGATTGGCTCTACGATCAAGACGTTTCTACCCTTGATCGTGCTATGAGGAGAACCTTGCTGGACGAACGCTTACTGCGTGAGTGGCAACTCCGGTGGGGTGACAGCGAACACGGACGTGTGACGCACCGTTTCATCCCGGATGTAAGCCTCGTCTTTAGCCGCCCGGATTTCAGTTTCACGATGCTGACCAGTTTCCTCATAACTGGTCATGGGTCGTTGAATGCTTTTCTGCACGCGCGTGGTCTCAGCGAGACTGCTGGATGCCTATGTGGCCATCCGACGGAGGACTGGCAACACGTTCTGTGTGCCTGCCCCCTCTATGCGGATGTGCGAGATCTCGAAGGACTTAGGATCCAGCAGACACCATCCGGTGACTGGAACGTGGAGGACACCTTGTGGACCCTGGAGAGCGTGCAACTGCTTGAGAGCTATGCTTGCATAGTTTTCAACAGGCGACGCACACAGCTGGAGGGATGACGTTCTGGACCTGGCCGACCAATGCCGGACTGATGATAGTCAAAATTGGTAGTAGCTTAACTACGAAGGGCCAACCAGAGCCTTAATCTGGTAGGCAACCTCATTATTGAGCTTGCCGCTGGTGCTCACCCAGCTCCAGGTTGTCGGAACCGAATTTGGGTAGTAGTCTATGACTACGAATCAGTCGATCAAAACTGTTAATTTGAACCACGGGTTGGGCT
Organism: Drosophila antonietae; assembly: GCA_030914385.1. Lineage (NCBI taxonomy): Eukaryota > Metazoa > Arthropoda > Insecta > Diptera > Drosophilidae > Drosophila > Drosophila antonietae. The sequence continues at coordinate 33,468 of JAUESO010000587.1, read as the reverse complement.
AGCACCAAGGCTGGCCCATTGAGGTTGGCCCCCTAGTGGGAGTATCGTGGTGGCTGTGGTGTAAACGTCATGACTCAATGTGGTATTGAGTCACGACAAGTTGCGATCCAAGCATGTCAATTTTTTGGATCCCAACCGGATACTGTACCCAAAGTCAGTAGAGGTTATGATAGGCCTCGCCTCGACCCAAGAGGGAACGATGTGCCCGACAGCACAAGTTCAAATTGGTACAGAAAAGAGCTCTCTTCTCTTTTCTGAGCGTTGGTGGACGCGTTATTTTCACCCGCTGTACTATGTGTCACCTTAGGGGGCACATGTGAGTACCGTGGTAGTAAACTTCCTCCGGAAGTACACGCCACGTAAAACAAATACAAGGAATTTCTGTCCCTATCTACACAGCTTGTTTTTGATTGTCGCCGCGAGCAGACGTGTTCGCGCATCGTCGAAACAGATTTTTATTGCCCTGCAATAAAATACTTTTTGAGCGCCGCTTAAAAGTGCTTAAAACAGCCACTTCGCGATAAGCGATCTCCAGCTTGCGCGAGTATTAGTGCGTCGGTGTAGATTTACCGCTTGTCGGCGTAAATTTACCGCTTGTGTGCTCTGATTGGCCAGCTGCATACTTTTAGTGACTCTTATAATCTGAGTGAGCGTCGGTGGAAGTGCTGCCCCTGGGCAACATGGACTCCGACATAAGCAGCGAGAGCTCGACGCGCTCGAGCACGCGAAAGAGGCGTGGTCGTCCAGCGGTCTCCTGAACGGCTTCTGGCAGATCGCTAACAGTTGATGAGACTGTTATGCCGCCGCCGACGGACTCCCCTCCGCGAAAGCTTCGTGCGAGGGTGGAGAACTCAGCTGAGGAGAGTGACGCCTCCATGGCCGCTAACCCAGCTGACGTCGTCGCCCCCCTTGTTGTTGCTGTCCCTGATGCCGCCCCAGCTGCTGCCCCCGCTGCTGCCATCGCTGCCAATGATGCCATCGTCTCTGCATCTGCTGCTGCCGCTGCTTCCGTTCGTGCTGCTTGCGCGGCACGTGTCGCCATCGCTGCCCAGCATGATGCGCCGACAACGTCCGCTGCCGCTGCTGCTGCTTCCGCCCGTACCGTCCCCTCGGTGACAGCTGGAGCTGGCATCGCGAGCTCCTCGGTTGTTTATCGGATGATGAACATCGAGAAGTTGCTCCGGAAAGCCGTCGTCTCTGACGATGTGTCTGGTGCGGTTGCGCTCAGCGTGCTGGACATCTCGGCGAAGTATCAGGAGTTGATACTGGAGATGTATGGCAGGATGAAGGAGCTGGAGACGCTTCAGAGGAGTCGCCCACAAACTGCTGCTGCGCCAGTGTCGTATGCTTCGGTTGCTGCAACCACCGTCGCTCCCGCTGCTCCGATTGCTGCTCCCCGAACCCGCAAAGTTGCGGAAACGTGGTCAGCAATCGTGACGAGCAACAATCCCGAGGAGACACCTCGGCAAGTCGCCGAGCGTGTTCGTAAGGAGGTTGCTCCCGCCCTCGGTGTCCGTGTACACGAGGTGCGTGAGCTTAAGCGTGGTGGTGCGATTATTCGCACGCCATCTACAGGTGAGCTCCGACGTGTGGTTGCCAACCCGAAGTTTAAGGAGGTCGGACTGGAAGTGAAGCAGAATGCAGCGCCCAGGATGAAAGTGCTCGTCCAGGATGTGGACAGCAGTCTCACGCCGAAGCAGCTCATGGATGGGCTCTTCAAGAACCACTACTTGGCACGCATGTCAAGAAGGCCGTGTCTATTGCTTCGAAGCCATGGAGTAGCGACTCTGGACCCACGGTCAACGTTCAACTGGAGATGGATCAGAAAGCCCTGGATATCTTGGAGGACAGCGAGAAGATCTACGTTGAATGGTTTGCCTTCCGCTGGCGCCCGATGACGTTGACCTACGCATGTCACAAGTGCGTAGGTTTTGACCATAAGGCGGCCCAGTGCAGAATGAAGGATATCATTTGCCGACAATGCGGACAAGAAGGACACAAAGCGTCGAGCTGCAGGAATCCTGTGCGTTGCAGGAACTGCAATTTCAAGGGACTGCCCTGTGAGCATCGCATGCTCTCAGCGGTTTGTCCGATCTATGCCGCAGTGCTTGCGAGGGTGGCAGCTAGACATTAACAATGTTTAGCTTCATCCAAGCAAACTGCGGCAGGAGTCGCGCTGCTGTCATCGAGCTTGGAGTCCGGATGAGGGACTCAGGAGCGAAGTTCGCATTGCTACAGGAGCCATACGTTGACCGTGGAGGAAGGATCACCGGATTACCGGCAGGCATGCGAGTCTTCTCCGACCGCCACAACAAAGCTGCTATTGTCGTAGACGACCAGGAGGTCGTCTGCATGCCTGTTTCCCAGCTCATCACCGAGTTTGGCGTATGCGTGAGTGTGTGTGGAAAGTTCGGCTCGATATTCCTCACCTCCGTATACTGCCAATTCAACGCAGATCTGGAGCCGTACCTGCTGTACATGGATGCGGTGCTGCTGCTAGCCAGCAGTACGCCTGTCATCTATGGCCTTGACGCGAACGCAGTATCCCCCCTGTGGTTCAGTAAGCTACCCGAGCGCTCTCGGAGCTATCTGAACAGGCAGCGGGGTGAACTGCTTGCAGATTGGGTTCAGGGCAGTCGAGCCAGTGTGCTAAATGTCCGCAGCAGAGTGTATACGTTCGATAATCGCCGCGCACGGAGCGATATCGACGTTACTATCGCCAGTGATTCAGCGTCTACGTGGGCTGCGTATGACTGGAGTGTAAGCGAGTGGGATTTAAGTGACCACAACATCATTACTGTTGTGGTATCACTTAATCCGGACAGCACAGTTGAGAGCTATGCTCCTGTGCCCTCGTGGAAACTCCAGAATGCTGACTGGCGGCGTTTTGGTGATGAGTTAAGGACTGCATCGATGGAGGTTCCTCTGGAGGCGTTTCGTCGGATGGCATCTGATGCTCAAGTGACTACACTCCGCTCCCTGGTTCATCAGGTGAGCGACGCTGTGTTTGGGCGTCGACAACCGCTGGCCAGACGTCGTGTGGGTTGGTGGAATGCCGCCCTCACTGACGCACGCCGCGCGCTCAGGAGAGCCCGGCGAAGGCTACAGCATGCGCGCTGCAATCACAGCGACAGTGTAAGTGCACTCGCCTCGTATTTCAGGATCACCCGAAAGGAATACGAGAGGATGATGCTGAAGGCGAAAGAAGAGGACTGGAGACGATTTGTCGGCGAGCACCAGGAAGACCCATGGGGGCCTGTCTACCGGATATGCCGAGGCCGCAAGACGTGCACCGATTTCGGTTGCCTTCGCTGGAACGATGAGCCAGTCGTAACCTGGCACGACTGTGCGAGCGTCCTGCTCCGCAGCTTTTTCCCAGCTGCGGAGAGACCAGTGGACGTTACCGTTCCTCGCGGAGTACCCCCAGACCTTCAATCTTTCGAGATTGAGGAATGCATCGCCAAGGTTCGGAGCAAGCGCTCACCTGGCTTAGATGGCATCACTGGGGGTATGGTCAAAGCGGCTTGGCGGGCCATACCCGAGCACTTGTCAGCGTTGTACTCCCGCTGCCTGGCAGATGGATATTTTCCATTTGAGTGGAAGCACCCACGCGTGGTTGCGCTCCTCAAAGGCCTCGACAGGGACAGGAGCGATCCAGCGTCCTATCGAGGCATCTGCCTGCTGCCAGTTTTCGGCAAAGTGCTGGAAGGGATCATGGTGAACCGTGTGAAGGAGGTGCTCACGGACGAGAACCGATGGCAATTCGGTTTTCGCCCCGGACGTTGCGTGGAGGATGCCTGGAGGCATGTCGTCTGCAGTGTCGAAGCCAGCTCGGCTCGATACGTGCTTGGAGTCTTTATAGACTTCAAAGGAGCATTCGACCACGTCGAATGGGACGCAGCGTTACGCCGACTTTCGGATCTTGGATGCAGGGAGATTGAGATCTGGCGCAGCTTCTTTTCGGACCGAAAAGCTAGCATCGTCAGTAGCTTCGGAGAAGCCAGTGTTGACGTAACACGTGGCTGTCCGCAGGGGTCCATCAGTGGTCCATTCATTTGGAACATCTTGATGGATGTCCTTTTGCGTCGACTCGAAGCGCACTGCACTTTTAGTGCATACGCTGACGATTTGCTGCTGCTCATCGAAGGGAACTCCAGATCTCAACTGGAGCTCAAAGGTGCCCAACTGATGGAGATAGATGGAGAATGGGGTATCGAGGTAGGCGTCTCAGTTTCGGCAACGAAGACTGTGACGATGCTCCTTAAGGGAAGCCTGTCGGCTGGCAGGCATCCCGCTGTGAGGTTTGCAGGAGCAAATCTCCGGTATGTGACGCAATACCTTGGCATCACAGCTGGCGAGCGGTTGAGCTTTCTCCCGCATATCACGTCTTTACGTGATCGGCTGGCTGGAGTCGTCGGAGCCCTGACCCGTGTGCTACGCGTTGACTGGGGATTCATTCCGCGCGCACGGCGAAGGATATATGCCGGACTCAGGGTGCCCTGTGCACTGTTTGGTGCCTCGGTGTGGTACAAGATGGCGATGCGACTAGTCGGTGCCAGGAGGGCGCTCAAGTCCTGCCATCGGCACATCCTTTTAGGATGTGTGCCCACGTGCCGAACGGTATCTACGGATGCCCTGGAAGTGCTAGCTGGAGCTCCACCGCTGGACCTTGTGGCAACGCGCAATGCGATGCAGTTCAAGCTGAAGCGTGGATACGCGATGGAAGAGGGCGATTGGCTCTACGATCAAGACGTTTCTACCCTTGATCGTGCTATGAGGAGAACCTTGCTGGACGAACGCTTACTGCGTGAGTGGCAACTCCGGTGGGATGACAGCGAACACGGACGTGTTACGCACCGTTTCATCCCGGATGTAAGCCTCGTCTTTAGCCGCCCGGATTTCAGATTCACGATGCTGACCAGTTTCCTCATAACTGGTCATGGGTCGTTGAATGCTTTTCTGCACGCGCGTGGTCTCAGCGAGACTGCTGGATGCCTATGTGGCCATCCGACGGAGGACTGGCAACACGTTCTGTGTGCCTGCCCCCTCTATGCGGATGTGCGAGATCTCGAAGGACTTAGGATCCAGCAGACACCATCCGGTGACTGGAACGTGGAGGACACCTTGTGGACCCTGGAGAGCGTGCAACTGCTTGAGAACTATGCTTGCATAGTTTTCAACAGGCGACGCACACAGCTGGAGGGATGACGTTCTGGACCTGGCCGACCAATGCCGGACTGATGATAGTCAAAATTGGTAGTAGCTTAACTACGAAGGGCCAACCAGAGCCTTAATCTGGTAGGCAACCTCATTATTGAGCTTGCCGCTGGTGCTCACCCAGCTCCAGGTTGTCGGAACCGAATTTGGGTAGTAGTCTATGACTACGAATCAGTCGATCAAAACTGTTAATTTGAACCACGGGTTGGGCTAGCACCAAGGCTGGCCCATTGAGGTTGGCCCCCTAGTGGGAGTATCGTGGTGGCTGTGGTGTAAACGTCATGACTCAATGTGGTATTGAGTCACGACAAGTTGCGATCCAAGCATGTCAATTTTTTGGATCCCAACCGGATACTGTACCCAAAGTCAGTAGAGGTTATGATAGGCCTCGCCTCGACCCAAGAGGGAACGATGTGCCCGACAGCACAAGTTCAAATGTGTACAGAAAAGAGCTCTCTTCTCTTTTCTGAGCGTTGGTGGACGCGTTATTTTCACCCGCTGTACTATGTGTCACCTTAGGGGGCACATGTGAGTACCGTGGTAGTAAACTTCCTCCGGAAGTACACGCCACGTAAAACAAATACAAGGAATTCCTGTCCCTATCTACAAAGCTTGTTTTTGATTGTCGCCGCGAGCAGACGTGTTCGCGTATCGTCGAAACAGATTTTTATTGCCCTGCAATAAAATACTTTTTGAGCGCCGCTTAAAAGTGCTTAAAACAGCCACTTCGCGATAAGCGATCTCCAGCTTGCGCGAGTATTAGTGCGTCGGTGTAGATTTACCGCTTGTCGGAGTAAATTTACCGCTTGTGTGCTCTGATTGGCCAGCTGCATACTTTTAGTGACTCTTATAATCTGAGTGAGCGTCGGTGGAAGTGCTGCCCCTGGGCAACATGGACTCCGACATAAGCAGCGAGAGCTCGGCGCGTTCGACGCGCTCGAGCACGCGAAAGAGGCGTGGTCGTCCAGCGGTCTCCAGAACGGCTTCTGGCAGATCGCTAACAGTTGATGAGACTGTTATGCCGCCGCCGACGGACTCCCCTCCGCGAAAGCTTCGTGCGAGGGTGTAGAGCTCAGCTGAGGAGAGTGACGCCTCCATGGCCGCTAACCCAGCTGACGTCGTCGCCCCCCCTGTTGTTGCTGTCCCTGATGCCGCCCCAGCTGCTGCCCTCCGCTGCTGCCTCCGCTGCTGGCCCCGCTGCTGCCACCGCTGCCAATGATGCCATCGTCTCTGCATCTGCTGCTGCCGCTGCTTCCGTTCGTGCTGCTTGCGCGGCACGTGTCGCCATCGCTGCCCAGCATGATGCGCCGACAACGTCCGCTGCCGCTGCTGCTGCTTCCGCCCGTACCGTCCCCTCGGTGACAGCTGGAGCTGGCATCGCGAGCTCCTCGGTTGTTTATCGGATGATGAACATCGAGAAGTTGCTCCGGAAAGCCGTCGTCTCTGACGATGTGCCTGGTGCGGTCGCGCTCAGCGTGCTGGATATTTCGGCGAAGTATCAGGAGCTGATACTCGAGATGTTTGGCAGGATGATGGAGCTGGAGACGATGCAAAGGATACGCCCCCAAGCTGCTGCCGCCCCCCCCCCCCCCCGTTGCTTCTGCCCCCCTCGTCGCTTCATATGCTACGGTTGCTGCAACCACCGTCGCTCCTGCTGCTCCAATTGCTGCTCCTCGTACCCGCAAGATTGCGGAAACCTGGTCAGCAATTGTGACGAGCAACAATCCTGAGGAGACACCTCGGCAAGTTGCCGAGCGTGTTCGCAAGGAGATTGCTCCCGCCCTCGGTGTTCGAGGTGCGTGAGCTGAAGCGTGGTGGTGCGATTATCCGCACGCCATCGACAAGTGAGCTCCGACGTGTGGTTGCCAACCCAAAATTTAAGGAGGTTGGACTGGAGGTGAAGCAGAGTGCAGCGCCCAGGATGAAAATACTTGTCCAGGATGTGGACAGCAGTCTCACGCCGAAGCAGCTCATGGATGGGCTCTTCAAAAACCATTACTTGGCACGCATGTCACTTAGTGCGTTTGAGAAGGCCGTGTCCATTGCATCGAAGCCATGGAGTAGCGACTCTGGACCCACGGTCAACGTGCAACTGGAGATGGATCAGACGGCCCTGGACATATTGGAGGACAGCGAAAAGATTTACGTAGAATGGTTTGCCTTTCGCTGGCGCCCGATGACGTTGACCTACGCATGTCACAAGTGCGTAGGTTTTGACCATAAGGCGGCCCAGTGCAGGATGAAGGACATCATTTGCAGGCAATGCGGACAAGAAGGACACCGAGCGTCGAGCTGCAGGAATCCTGTGCGTTGCAGGAACTGCAACTTTAAGGGACTACCCTGTGAGCATCGCATGCTCTCAGCGGTTTGTCCGATCTATGCCGCAGTGCTTGCGAGGGTGGCAGCTAGACATTAACAATGTTTAGCTTCATCCAAGCAAACTGCGGCAGGAGTCGCGCTGCTGTCATCGAGCTTGGAGTCCGGATGAGGGACTCAGGAGCGAAGTTCGCATTGCTACAGGAGCCATACGTTGACCGTGGAGGAAGGATCCCCGGATTACCGGCAGGCATGCGAGTCTTCTCCGACCGCCACAACAAAGCTGCTATTGTCGTAGACGACCAGGAGGTCGTCTGCATGCCTGTCTCCGAGCTTATCACCGAATTAGGCGTATGCGTGAGTGTGTCTGGAAAATTCGGCTCGATATTCCTCACCTACGTGTACTGCCAATTCAACGCAGATTTGGATCCGTACCTGCTGTACATGGATGCGGTGCTGCTGCTAGTCAGCAGCACGCCTGTCATCTATGGCCTTGATGCGAACGCAGTATCCCCCTGTGGTTCAGTAAGCTACCCGAGCGCTCTCGGGGCTATCTGAACAGGCAGCGGGGTGAACTGCTAGCAGATTGGGTTCAGGGCAGTCGAGCCAGTGTGCTAAATGTCCGCAGCAGAGTGTATACGTTCGATAATCGCCGCGCTCGGAGCGATATCGACGTTACTATTGCCAGCGATTCAGCGTCTACGTGGGCTGCGTATGACTGGAGTGTAAGCGAGTGGGATTTAAGTGACCACAACATCATTACTGTTGTGGTATCACTTAATCCGGACAGCACAGTTGAGATCTATGCTCCTGTGCCCTCGTGGAAACTCCAGAATGCTGACTGGCTGCGTTTTGATGATGAGCTAAGGACTGCATCGATGGAGGTTCCTTTCGAGGAGTTTCGTCGGATGGCATCTGATGTTCAAGTGGCTACACTCCGCTCCCTGGTTCATCAGGTGAGCGACGCTGTGTTTGGGCGTCGACAACCGCTGGCCAGACGTCGTGTGGGCTGGTGGAATGCCGCCCTCACTGACGCACGCTGCGCGCTCAGGAGAGCCCCGGCGAAGGCTTCAGCATGCGCGCCGCAATCACAGCGACAGTGTAAGTGCACTCGCCTCGTATTTCAGGATCACCCGAAAGGAATACGAGAGGATGATGCTGAAGGCGAAAGAAGAGGACTGGAGACGATTTGTCGGCGAGCACCAGGAAGACCCATGGGGGCCTGTCTACCGGATATGCCGAGGCCGCAAGACGTGCGCCGATTTCGGTTGCCTTCGCTGGAACGATGAGCCAGTCGTAACCTGGCACGACTGTGCGAGCGTCCTGCTCCGCAGCTTTTTCCCAGCTGCGGAGAGACCAGTGGACGTTACCGTTCCTCGCGGAGTACCCCCAGACCTTCAATCTTTCGAGATTGAGGAATGCATCGCCAAGGTTCGGAGCAAGCGCTCACCTGGCTTAGATGGCATCACTGGGGGTATGGTCAAAGCGGCTTGGCGGGCCATACCCGAGCGTTGTACTCCCGCTGCCTGGCAGATGGATATTTTCCATTTGGGTGGAAGCACCCACGCGTGGTTGCGCTCCTCAAAGGCCTCGACAGGGACAGGAGCGATCCAGCGTCCTATCGAGGCATCTGCCTGCTGCCAGTTTTCGGCAAAGTGCTGGAAGGGATCATGGTGAACCGTGTGAAGGAGGTGCTCACGGACGATAACCGATGGCAATTCGGTTTTCGCCCCGGACGTTGCGTGGAGGATGCCTGGAGGCATGTCGTCTGCAGTGTCGAAGCCAGCTCGGCTCGATACGTGCTTGGAGTCTTTATAGACTTCAAAGGAGCATTCGACCATGTCGAATGGGACGCAGCGTTACGTCGACTATCGGACCTTGGATGCAGGGAAATTGGGATCTGGCGCAGCTGCTTTTCGGACCGAAAAGCTAGCATCGTCAGTAGCTTCGGAGAAGCCAGTTTTGACGTAACACGTGGCTGTCCGCAGGGGTCATGGTGCCTTGTGCACTGTTTGGTGCCTCGGTGTGGTACAAGATGGCGATGGGAATAGTCGGTGCCAGGAGGGCGCTCAAGTCCTGCCATAGGCTCATCCTGTTAGGATGTTTGCCCACGTGCCGAACGGTATCTACGGATGCCCTGGAAGTACTAGCTGGAGCCCCACCGCTGGACCTTGTGGGAACGCGCAACGCGATGCAGTTTTAGATGAAGCGTGGTTACGCAATGGAAGAGGGCGATTGGTTCTACGATCAAGACATTTCTACCCTTGATCGTACTATGAGGAGAGCCTTGCTAGACGAACGCTTACTGACAGCGAACACGGCCGTGTTACGCACCGTTTCATCCCGGATGTAAGCCTCGTCTTTAGCCGCCCGGATTTCAGATTCACGATGCTGGCCAGTTTCCTCATAACCGCGTGGTCTCAGCGAGACTGCTGGATGCCTATGTGGCCATCCCATTGAGGACTGGCAACACGTCTTGTGTGCCTGCCCCCTCTATGCGGATGTGCGGGATCTGGAAGGACTTAGGATCCAGTAGACACCGTCCGGTGACTGGAACGTGGAGGCGACCTTGTGGACACTAGAGAGCGTGCAACTTCTTGAGAACTATGCTTGCATAGTTTTCAACTGGCGACGCACACAGCTGGAGGGATGACGACCTGGACCTGGCTGACCAATGCCGGACTGATGATAGTCAAAATTGGTAGTAGCTTAGCTACGAAGGGAAAACCAGAGCCTTAATCTGGTAGGCAACCTCATTATTGAGCTTGCCGTTGGTGCTCACCCAGCTCCTGGTTGTCGGAACCGAATTTGGGTAGCAGTCTATGACTGCGCACAGTCGATCAAAACTGTTAATTTGAACCACGGGTTGGGCTAGCGCTAAGGCTGGCCCATTGAGGTTGGCCCCCTACTGGGAGTATCGTGGTGGCTGTGGTGTAAAAGTCATGACTCAAAGTGGATTTGAGTTGTGGTGCGATCCAAACATGTCAATTTTTTGTTGGATCCCAACCGGATACTGTACCCGAAGTCAGTAGAGGTTATGATAGGCCTCGCCTCGACCCAAGAGTGAACGATGTGCCCGGCAGCATAAGTTCAAATTGGTACAGAGAAGAGAACTCTTTTCTTTGAGCGTTGATCGTTTGAGCGTTTTTTGAGCGTTGGTGGACGCGTTATTTTCACACGCTGTACTATGTGTCGCATTAGTGGCACATGTGAGTACCGTGGTAGTAAAGTTCCTCCGGAAGTACACGCAACGTAAAACAAATACATGGAATTTCTGTCCCTATCTACAGATTGCTCTCGATTGTCGCCACGGACGGACGTGTTCCCGCATATTTGTCAGCAAATTGTTTTATTGCCCTGCAATAAAATACGTGCTTAAATCGGCCACATCGCGATAAGCGATCGCTGCTTGCGCGTGTGTTAGTGCGTCGGTGAAGTACTGCGTCTCTCACCATCAACTCCGACAGGAGCAGCGAGAGCTCGGCGCGATCGACGCGCTCGAGCACGCGAAAGAGGCGTGGTCGCGGTGCAATCTCCAGAACTGGTTCTGGCAGATCGGTCACCGTTGACGCTGTTGTAATGCCGCCGCCGACCGACTGCCCTCCGCGGAAGCTCCCTGCGAGGGTGGAGAGTACGGCTGACGGAAGCGATGCCTCCATGGCCGCCGACTCAGCTGTCGTCGCCGCTTCCGCTGCTGCCCCCGCTACAGATGCTGCCTCTGCTGCTACCACCGCTGCTGCCGCCGCCGCTACTGGTGCCCCCGCTGCTGCTTCCGCTGCAGCATTACGCGCTGCTCGCGCGGCACGTTCTGCTGCCACTGCGGTTCAGCACAATTCGCCGTCTACGTCCGCTGCCGCTGCTGCTGCTTCCGCCTGCTCCGTCGCCACGGTGCCAGCTGGAGCTGGCATCGCGAGCTCCTCGGTGGTCCATCTTATGATGACCATCGAGAAGTTGCTCCGGAAAGCCGTCGTCTCTGACGATGTGCCTGGTGAGGTCGCACTAAGCGTGCTGGATATTTCGGCGAAGTATAAGGAGTTGATACTTGAGATGTTTGGTAGGATGAAGGAGCTGGAGACGATGCAGCGGATATGCCCTCAAGCTGCTGCTGCCCCCTCCCCATCGCTTCGTATGCTGCTACTGCTGCAACCACTGTCGCTCCTGCTGCTCCGATTGCTGCTCCTCGTTCCCGCAAGGTTGCGGAATTTTGGTCAGCAATTGTGACAAGCAACAATCCCGAGGAGACACCTCGGCAAGTTGCCGAGCGTGTTCGCAAGGAGATTGCTCCCGCCCTCGGTGTTCGTGTGCACGAGGTGCGTGAGCTGAAGCCGTGTGGCTGCTAACCCGAGATTCGATGTTAAGCAGAGCGCTTCGCCCAGGCCGAAGATCCTTGTAAAGGATGTAGACAGCAGCATCACCCCGAAGCAACTGAGGGATGAGCTCTCCAAGAAGCACTTCTTGACACACATGTCGAGCGATAGTTTCGAGAAAGCCGTGTCATTAGTTTCGAAACCTTGGAGCAGCGCCTCTGGTCCCACGGTCAACGTGTAAATGGAGCTGGAACAAAGGGCCTTGGATATCCTGGAAAAAATCTACGTGGAGTGGTTTGCCTTTCGCTGGCGCCCAATGACGCCGACCTACGCATGTTTTAGGTGCGTAAGCTTCGACCATAGGGCGTCACAGTGAAGGATGAAGGAGATCATCTGCCGGCAATGCGGACAACCGGGACACCGCGCCTTGAATTGCAGCAACCCTGTCCGTTATAGAAACTGCAATTTTAAGGGACTGCCCTGTGAGCATCGCATGCTCTCGGAGGCGTGTCCGATTTACGCCGCAGTGCTTGCGAGGGTGGCAGCTAGACATTAACAATGTTTAGCTTCATTCAAGCAAACTGCGGCAGAAGTCGCGCCGCTGTCATCGAGCTCGGAGTCCGGATGAGGGACTCAGGAGCAAAGTTCGCACTGTTGCAGGATCCGTACGTTGACCGTGGAGGAAGAATCACTGGATTACCGGCAGGCATGCGAGTCTTCTCCGACCGCCACAACAAAGCTGCTATTGTCGTAGACGACCAGGAGGTCGTCTGCATGCCTGTCTCCGAACTTATAACCGAATTTGGCGTATGCGTGAGTGTGTCTGGATATCCTCACCTCCGTGAACTTCCAATTCAACGCTGTCCATGAATGCGGTGCTGCTGCTAGTCAGCAGCACGCCTGTCACGCAGAGATACTGAAGATGATAGCAACATGACGACCAACTTTTCTCCTTAGAACGCATGTCTAAACGTACAACGCATGTCTAAAAGAAAGATTATTCCCAGAAGTATGGAAAGAGCAGAGACTTGTGCTCATCAGCAAAGGCAAAGGCGATCCCAACACCCCATCGGCATACCGTCCATTGTGTATGCTAAATACAGCTGGCAAGCTGTTAGAAAAGCTCTTAAGGCCCAGACTACTCGCTGCAGTAGAGGCCGCTGGAGGACTCAGCCCCAGACAGCATGGTTTCAGGTCCGGAAAATCCACAATGGCAGCCATTGATGAAGTTGTACAGGCAGCCAGAGCAACGAAAAGAGGAAATGCATTCTCGCGCCCAGTGGTTCTATTAGTAACGCTTGACGTCAAAAATGCTTTCAATAGTGTTAGATGGAGCGATATGCTTGCTTCCCTGGAGCAACGTTTTCGAATACCGGAGTACCCAGTGCATATGATGAGGAGCTACTTGCAGAATCGAGTACTCCCGTATGACACACAGACTGGTACAAAACGCTATAGAGTGACTGGAGGGGCTGCACAGGGGTCGATCCTAGGACCAGACCTGTGGAATATCAGCTACGACGACATTCTAAGACTGGAAATGCCTGAAGAAAACATTTCTAATCGGATACGCTGACGACATCGCGGCCGTTATCACTGCCAGAAACACCACAGAAGCGCAAAAGAGACTGACCCAAGTCATGATCCGCACGCAGACATGGCTTAGCTCTCGAGGATTGGAACTTGCCACCCATAAAACAGAGTTACTTCTGTTTACAGGAAAGCAGATTCCAACCGAAATAGAGATGCGAGTAAGCAGAAATCAAATAAGGACCCAGAGGACAGTGAACTATCTAGGCGTTAGACTAGATAGCAAACTCACTTTCGGGGAACAGCTGAAGGAGCTGCAATAACGGGCTCTTTGAGTAGACTGATGGCAAACGTTGACGGTCCGACGGAAGGGAAACGAAGACTTCTTATGGAAACGACGAACGAGTAGTGTACTATGGTAGCGAAGTATGGGCGGATACTCTACAGGCAGCTGTAAGGCGAAAACCGATGTTATCCGTGCAGAGAAGAGCAGCCTTGCGGATAACATCGGCGTATCGCACAGTATCTGGAGCTGCAGTAGTCGTGATAGCAGCAGTCATACCGGTGGACCTACTTGCTCAAGAACGCAAGAAAATATGGCAACTCCGGCAGAGCGGAGAATTCTCTGAACAGGCAGCAAAGATCATACGGCAGCAAACCATAGCCTCCTGGCAGGAGAGATGGTCATCCGAAAGATATGGAATATGGACTGCAAAAGTAATCTCCGATCTAGAGCAGTGGATAAGTAGAGAGCACGGTGAAACGTCTTTTTATCTTACACAAATGCTCTCCGGTCATGGATACTTTCAAAAGTACCTAAATAAGATGGGGAAAACTGACGAATCGAGCTGTATTTACTGCGGAAAAGCAATGGACGACGCAGAACACACTTTCTTTGACTGCGAAATGTGCTCAGAAGAGAGAACCGCCTTGGCAGGCTCTGTCGCCGAAATCAAAGTAGATACAATAGTACAGAAAATGTGCAGCAGCATAGATGCCTGGAAAAAAGTCTGTGACTTCACCAAAAATGTTCTGCGGCGGAAGAAGTATGACCTGGACGCAGGCACAGAGAGGGTAACGCTCAGAGCATATTCGAGGGCACCACCTTGAAGGTTAATGCGGGATAGTTCCCGGTTCCAAGGTGGAATTTAGCCCTAGAAGAGCAGTTTTTTTAGTCGGTAAGCAGTCATGCAGTCCGACACACCAGCAGAGTGACGACATGACTGACGGTGCATAAAGTCTTGACTAGAGCTTTCTTACTTGTTTAATACTGTCTTGCATTTGTTTCAATTTAGCTTGAAGTTGCTTCCACATTTTTCTACAATACCACTACATATGGGGTCAATTATATTTCGCATATTGTTAGAGTTAAGCACATGAAATGGAACGCTTTCTTCAGTTACAAGACCAATATATGACCGAATTATTGTTTTTTTTATTGATTTGAACTTTAATTGTTGAATTTTTTATGTTTTTCGATGCGGCACTAACAGAGATATTTCCTTCTTTTTATACCCTGAGCCCATTGAAAATGGGAAATCAGGGTATAATGGTTTTGTTAAAAGTATGTAACAGGCAGAAGGAGGCGTGGCAGACCCCATAAAGTATATATATTCTTGATCAGGGTGACGAGAAAAGTTGATATAGCCATGTCCGTCTGTCCGTCCGTCCGTCCGTCCGTCTGTCCGTCTGTCCGTATGTCCGTCTGTCCGTATGTTTGAACGCGTCGATTTCCGAAGATACAAAAGCTAGAGAGTTCATTCTTTTTGTGTTAGGTCCGTATATTGCGCGCGCAGTACGAGTTTGTTTCAGAAATTCGATAACTTGTATATTTTCAGTTATCGATAAACGAATTTATCGAGAATCAGTTATAAAATTATATTTAATACATCTTTAGAGTTAGAGCCTCCAAGTCTTCTGCATATATATATGTATATACTAATTTAATACAATTTCGATTTTTGTCAGATTTTGGATTCCGGTCCCCACTTCGCCCCCACACCCACAAATGTGAAAAAATGCATTTCAAATACTAGAGACATGCAGTTTGGTTTAGTATATAGATATGAATGTCGTAATCATAATCTGAAGATATCAATACGATTGTCCATCTAGAAACAGAATTATGAATCATCAAAGTTTTCTTATCAAAACCCATGCGACGCAGCAGCAAAGCAGCGAGACAGCAAGACGCTTGCAATGCTTACACACATGCATACACACATACATACATGCCGTAGATCACCGTGTGCGCGAATTAGGTACTTCTTTTTACATTAATACATGTTCTTTATTTGAGGCATAGAATACAATTGAGCGACTTATTCAATTCTAAGGGGTTTTTTATATAATTCTTTTTGTTTCCAATCATGGTGAAATACTCTTATGCTAGGCAGCGGAGGCTGCGATAATTGTTTATGTTTACAATATTGGAGCGGCGTCTTATTACTAAAGTGTGTTTATATTATGCAGCTGGGCTGTGACCAAAAAGTGTCAAATAGCCTTTGATAGCTAGTGGAGGCTGCGATGCTTGTTTATATTATGTAGCTGTGACAAATATTATTGTTTACAATATTGGGTCTGCTCTTGAGTTAGCAATAAGTGTCCGTTATTCTTATGATACTTATGGCTCAAGAGTTTTTTACATTAAGGAAGATTGTAAGCCTTTAGTGTCGACTGTAGTTCTTGGAAATGCAGCTAATGGTATGGTGTCAGCTGACGATGTGAGAAGTGATGCTGATGGCATAACTGCTCCCCTCTTAGAGTCTGAATTCTCCTGAATTCTTTCCAAATTAATATTAATATTTTGCCTTTTGGATCTTAAGTATACATAAATAATAAAACATATAAAAATTATTAAAAATATTAATATAATGCCATTTGTTACTTTTCTTTCATATTTTAGTTCTGTGATTTCTTTTAAATTTTCAAAATTTTTTATTGTTAAATGATCAAAATTAATAGTGTTTTTGTAAGTTTGATTTAATAGTTCTGTGGGATAAAAAATTTGTCGTAAATTCTATTTTTTTCATTGGAAAATGTTTCTTTTAAAATTTGTATTTTGCAATTTCCAAATTGTATGAGATTATTTCCATTTAATGTAATATTTCTTTTGTCGCAATTTTGATATAACTTTTCTTTTCTGGCATTTTTTATTATTATTGTGTCATCATCTATCTTTTCAATACTCGTGATATTATTAAATATAAATTTACAGCTGTTGGTAAGAGTGCAACTTTTACTTGATTTAAGTTCCTTTAAAATTGTATTTGGTTTATATTCCAATATTTTATTGTTAACTTCTAAAATTAATAAATTTTCTTGATCAATTTGGATATACTCTGTGTTTGGCATTGGCATAAGTAACTTAACATCTACATTTATATAATTTTTTGGAATTTTTATTGCTATTATTATGCAATTATTTTTATATTTCAAAATACCCATACGAATTAATTTTAATTTATAAAAATCAATGTCAAATTTGTTTATTTCTTCTTCTGATAAAATTTCTGGTAAAATTATATTATTCTTTGCAGAGGCAATATTCTCCTGAATATAATTTACTTTGTATTCGATATTTTTTAATTTCTGCATTTGATCATTGGGTAAGATTTTCATTATGATTTCTTTATTTTGGGTATTTATACTTGTCAGTGTTTCATCATTATTCGGTCATGCTTAATCGTTTCTGCTAAACTATGTATTGTGTCATTAAAATGTGAATTTATGAATATTTGTTGGTTCATGTTGTTTATGATGTTATGGTTATTATGGTCGGTTATATCAAGGTGTTCTAAGATATCTGTCCTGTCTTCAGTCCGAATAGCCATTTGTATGCTGTACCTGCTATATTTATAAGTCCCTTTATTTCTGCTAAAAGGTGTAATGGATTTAATCTTTGCCTTTATTAATCTCAAAAAAAATTTTTTTAAATTTTATTCATTAGATTTGTTAATTTCCTGATTTAACGCTCTTTTAATGTTACTTGGATGAATGTTTTCTAACTCTGCATATCTAAAATAAGGCTCATCCTTATGTCTGACTCTTTTATAATTATACTTTGTTCCCGAAGGGGAAAAAGTATATTGGGTTTGTGCAATGTCCGTCTTGCTGTCCGTCCGTCTGTCCGTATGAACGCAATATTTTTCGGCGCTATTAGAGCTAGAGACTTGAAATTTTAAACATATACTCATATATGTTCCCGAATTATAAAGTGTTAAAATTTTCCCGATCCGCCCACTAGGGGCGTGGCAAATCGGAAAACTCTTCCGCCCATAGTCAAGTTATCATACTAGATGATGAGCTAGAGAGTTGCAATTTGAAATGTATACTCGGGGTAAGTCGTTATTCAACACTATGGCAGGCACACACGTGTTCAGAGGAAACAAACTTTAATTGAAGTAGTTTGAGTGATTTGAACACAAACAATTAATCAAACCGTATATCGGTGGTGTACTGATATTACAGTGTCTCGGCCAAGACACGGTGACCGTGAAAAAGAGAAATTGGACAGAAACCTTGGTAATTCAAAAACATTTGTGAAGTGGGGCTCCGGCCGGCCGCCACAATTGGCACTTATTGGCTACATATGCAAAAAAATTGTTTTATTTTGGATGAGTTACGATCGTAAGAATTCTTCCGTAAATGTCACGAATAATAACAAATACGGACATACTAAACTACCTTCTTCTACGGTCCGACCCATATATTACTGGGCAGTGAAAAATTGAAAGTAAGGACAATTCAGAGTTATTAGATTATATAGTTCAAAGTTTATCTGAAGAGAGTTTGTAAAATTTTGTATTATTTAATTATTATTGTAATTACAACTCATGTAAATCTTTTTAGTATATAAATAGCTTATAAATGGTTATTGTTGATTTATTTATTACATTTTAACAATTGGAATTTAGTGATTGGCGTATTTTTGCAATTACAAATAGTATTTAAGAGGCTCGGTAAAATTTTCAGCACTCTACTGGTCTTATAAGTATTTTTGGCCGCGCTTCCATACAAGCGGAACCACTGTGCAATGTCGTCGATGCCATGATTATGGACACACTGCCAAATACTGCCGCCGACAGCCCAATTGTGCCCGGTGTGGGGAAAACCATCAAACAATACAATGCATACGTCCTCCAGATGCTCAGCCGAAATGCATACACTGCTCTGGCAGCCACATGGCCAGCTATAAAGGATGCGAATGGTATCAAGAATTTCTTCGCCGATCTATGGGACCTACTAGGAGGGAAAATAATTCAAATAGACCAAGACACGTGCCTTCGAATGCACAGAATCACGCTTTCTCTACCACACTGGCTACAGCGCATCAGCAATTTCCTATCTTGAGATCTGAACGTAAACAAAAGGTTATCAGACAGACAACACATCAACAACCGCAACTAACTCAGCATCAGCCATCGTTAGGCATCGGAAGCAATACAGAAGTCTCTTATGCTGCAATAGCAAAAAGAAATGCTTTAACAACACATCAAATTCCTCAGCAACAAGGTTTGAATAATCTGCAACATAGCCCTTATGAATTCCAGGCAGTATTGCAACAACAGCAGGAACAGTTTCAGCAGTGGCAACAGCAGCTCTATCAACAAGAACAACAGCAGTTTCTTGTGTGGTTGCAGCAGCAGCAACAAGAACAGCAGCAACAAGAACAGCAGCAACATAACAGGCAAGTAAACCAACGTATTGAAAAGCTTGAGAGAATAGTACTTGATTTGACAAACATGATTAAGGATTGGGCTGGAGATAGACCAAATCTTCAGTTTGAAGCTAACGTTGCAGCTTCGCAATGAATCCACTAAAGGTTCTTATCTGGAACGGCATTTTATCAAAAGCAAAAGAAGTTGAGCTCTTGGTACACAACAACAGCGTCGACATTCTTCTTCTGACGGAGATCAGGATGAAGCGTGGAGAGACTATAAAAATATATGGGTATGCCTGCTACCCAGCCTTCAGACCATCACGTAATAATAACAGCGTTGGCGGAGCGGCGGTATTGGTGAGGACCACTCTTCGCCATTTCCCTCAAAGAGTTATTGAGACTCGTAACATACAAATGGCATCAGTAAAAGTAGCTACGGCCCTGGGAGATGTGGAGTTCAGCGCCATATACTGCCCTCTAAGAGTCAGGATTGAGGAAAGCCACTTCATCAACACACTCCGCGCATGCGGTCAAAGGTTTTTAGTTGGTGGCGACTGGAATGCCCGTCATTGGTTGTGGGGTGACACCTACAACTCACCTAGGGGACGCGAGCTAGCAGAAGCCATCTCAGTTACTGGCTCTAGGATCCTTGCTACTGGATCACCAACCAGGTACCCATATGTGCCTCACCACACACCCTCTTGTATAGACTTTGCCTTGTACCATGGAATAGCGGATTCTCGAGCAACCATAACCCAGAGCTGGGATCTAGACTCTGATCATCTGGCCCTTGTCATTAGTATTGACACAGAAGGCATAATTGCTAACACACGCCGTCCTCTAATCACCAAGCACACGGACCTGCTTGTCTTTAGGCAACACTTGGAGAGCTCAATTCAGCTGAATACCACGCTAAGCTCTGGTGAAGACATTGAGATGGCTGTCGATAGCTTCACTGATAGCATTTATACGGCTGCTGCTGCCTCAACACCTTCTGAAATCCAGATAGGTACCACCTATGGAATTCGACTAACAAGAGAAGCCAGGGAGCTTCTGACTCAGAAAAGAAGACTCCGAAGACGCGCAATCAGATCGCAGGACCCATGGGACCGAATTTTATGGAACCGGGCTGCTAGACAACTACGAAATGTATTAAAGGAACTTAGAAGTAACTTCTTCGAGCAGAAACTGGCTTCCTATGATTATACAGTTGATGCTGGGTACTCGCTATGGAAGTGTCCTAAGTCACTTAAGAGTCAACCGTTCAGACAGGTACCAATCCGATGTCCTAGCGGTAACCTCGCCAAAAACGAAGAAGAACAAGCTAACTCGTTTGCGAATCATTTAGAGACTAGGTTTAATCATTACGAATTTGCCACTGATGACCAGATTCAAGAAACTACTGATAGTCTGCAGACACCTCTTCAAATGTCCTTACTTAATAAGGCAGTTAGGGCTGAGGAAATTGCTGAAGTCATAAAGTCCATGCCGATGAAGAAAGCACCTGGCTATGACAGAGTGTGCAATGCAACCCTAAAAGCCCTACCTACTCGGGCGATCATCTATATGGCTTTAATATTCAATGCTATGCTGAGGGTGCAGTTCTTCCCTAAACAGTGGAAAATGGCCATAATAATAATGATCCACAAGCCTGGAAAACCAGAGGATGACCCTGAGTCGTACCGGCCAATAAGTCTCTTGTCGTCATTGTCAAAAGTATGGGAGAAACTTATAGCCAATCGACTTGGTTGTATAATCAGGGATTGTCGCATATTACCGGAACACCAGTTCGGCTTTCGGGAGGGACATGGAACGGTGGAGCAGGTTCACAGACTAGCGAAACACATTCTACAGGCATTTGACGATCTGGAATACTGCAACGCGGTATTTGTTGACATGCAGCAAGCATTCGATAGAGTCTGGCATATGAGGCTTCTCTGCAAAATTAAACAGCTCTTCCCAGCACCATATTTCGGGATCTTACGATCGTACCTGGAAGACAGAAAATTTATGGTTAGAGTCAGGAGCATTTACTCGACTCCTTGCCAGATGAGAGCTGGAGTTCCATAGGGTAGCGTATTAGGGCCGCTGCTTTACTCAATATACACTGCAGATTTACCTTCCCCTAGCGAAGATCACATGGAGACTCCCAGCAAAGCTCTACTTGCTACATACGCAGTGCTTTACAGCTCCAAATGTCGCATCGAAGCTGCTATTGGAGTTGAAAACTACCTAAAGGCACTGGCTGATTGGTGCAAAAGGTGGAACTTAAAAATAAATCCACGGAAGACCACCAACCCATGTTTTACACTAAAAACACTCATCAACCACACTCCGCCTATACAAATAGACGGAGTAATATTGGACCAACCATCACAGGCAAAGTACCTTGGCATCACTCTGGACAAGCGTTTAACATTTGGTCCTCACATTAAAGCTGCGACCAGGAGATGTAGGCAACGCATGCAACAGCTGCGGTGGCTGATCAACAGATGAAGCACCATGTCACTAAGAGTGAAGTGAGCAGTCTACATCCACTGCGTGGCTCCGATTTGGCTCTATGGTGTGCAGATTTGGGGAATAGCTGCAAAAAGTAACTATAAGCGCATACAGGTCCTTCAAAACCGAGCTATGCGGCAAATTACGAACTGCCCTTGGTATGTGCGCGGCTCTACCCTACATCGAGATCTGAATCTGCATACAGTAGAGGAACAGATTGGTGGACACACGAGCAGATACAGTGACAGACTGGTCAGACACCGTAGCAGACTAGCGAGACAACTACTCCCTGTGAGACCACTAAGGCGACTAAAACGCTTGGGATTTGCCAAAAATATGAATTAAACATAAGTATAATTAAATTAAAAATTATTTAAATAGTTATAAGTCCTTCTGTATACAACAGAAGGTTAGGTCATTATTTTAGTATATAAATGTGTTGTTAAGTTACTACAATTGGAATGTATGGGTTCAACGCTTAAATAAATAAACAAAAAAAAACAAAAAAAAACAAAAAATACTCGGGGTAACAACCCAAGTTCAAAAAGCTATGGCGGATATATCTACGCCCATTGGGGGCGTGGCAAATCGGGAAATACGTATCTTCTACACCGTTAAAGCTAGAACGCTGAAATTTTGCGAGTTAATGCTATGATTCTAAGAAGATCGATCAAAAAGTTATATGTCTACGCCCATTGGGGGCGTGGCAAATCGGACCTGAATATATAGTGATTTTTCAAATTGTGCTATATTTTGAACACTATTGACACTAGAGACTTGAAATTTTGCATGTATACTCGGGTTGACAACCCAAGACTAATAAGCTATGATAGATATATCTACGCCCACAGGGGGCGTGGCAAACCGCAAAAGTTTATATCTCCTACAGTTTTAGAGCTAGAAGCTTGAAAATTGGATGGTTGAGTTACTAATGTTCTCCTCTATCGATGCCCCAAAAATAATTTTTCAGCCTCTTTGGGGGCGTGGCATATCGAAAAATACCCTGTAATTTTCGCATTTTTGGAATGTAAGCAACCAAATTTTGCAGGCATGTTAGCCTCGGCTCTTTCTAAGAACTGGCAAAAATTATGCGTCTACGCCCACTGGGGGCGTGGCAAATCGGCAAAGAAGTTTGTTTGTTGTTGTTTGTTGTGCATAATTCATGCATATACATGTAATAGCTTAGTAGCAATTGCTATGATGGCAGAAAGCATTTTAACATAAATATAATAATATTAATGAATTTAAAAAATAAAATTTATAAGTTTTCGATTAATAAATAAAAAGTTTCCAACCGGATTCGAACCTGGGTCTTTTGAAAACAACATGTAATCGTTAGCTAAATCTAAATAAATTCACAGCTGATCAGCAGCTTGTGAGAAAACAAAACAATACAATCGCAGTTCTTACAATATATACACTTACACACTTGGATGTGTATACACAAATACAAACATCTGTGTACATACATACATACATATATGCATGCATAGAAAAACTGCTTGCCAAGCAAGCAGCGTGGCAAATCGGAAAAGTTGTTTTAGTTTTAGCTTAAATGCACAATTCATATGCGTATGTCTATAAATTATTATCAATTGGCAGTAAGCATTTTATAATAAATATACAAATATAAAAAAAATTAAAAAATAATAATTTTTGAAAAAAAAAAAAGTTTTTTGCGGAATTCGAACCCACGCCATCAGCGCCACTGACCTAATATGATATGTGTTAACTAAAACCAAATAAGGCATTGCTAGAGCGCCTCTTGACAAAACTAAAGTAACGATCGAAAAATTCCCAATTCAGTCACAATTCTTAGAATATTCTGGCATGCGAACCTTTGTATGTATACATAGAAAATTGTGTATACTCGTATAGTGTGTACATGTGTAAATCTGTATGTATGTGTAGGGAAAACGTTTGTTGCTTGCCATGTACGTTTGCTAATTGCCGAAATATTTCGTTAATTAAATGTTTATTAAATAAATAAGATGCACCTATGGGAACAAAGTATATCGCTGTTAGTTGCGCCTAACTGCAACGTTCTTACTTGTTTTTAATTGGACCTTGTTCTTTGTATTCTTCCCTTGTATTATTTATTTTGTTTATAGTCATTTTCTTACATTCCTCAATAGTCATTTTCAATTTATTTGCATCTTCTGTATCTTTAGCATGATACGGTGTACATTTTATTGTTGAATGATAACGTTTGTTGTACGCTATTATTGCTAATTGAATTTTAGATTCTATGGAAAGTTCATTATTATCTATTCTTGTTATTATTTCAATTAATGTGGAATGTAATCTTTCAATATCAGCATTTTCTGTATGGGAATTTGGTTTTGTATATTGTATTTCAATATCTTCCTTGTTTAAAAACTGTATTACATGTTCTGATCTAAACTCATTATCCATTATTATTTTCTGTGGTTTATTAAATTTAGCAAAATGTTCTATCATAATTTGCATCTTTGTTCGCCAATTTCTATCTGTAATATTATAAGCAACTGCAAATTTTGTAAGTTTTTCTATGATTGTGACAAAAAATTTGTGTTTTATATGAAATATATCTAAGTATATAATTTGATTTTTACTATTTGGTGTTTCTGTAAGTTGAAATTTTGGTTTAATCGGTTTTCTATCATACTTAATCTCTTTACATTTTCTGCAATTTGCTATTATTAACTGAATATGTTCCCTTAATTTTGGAAAATAGATTTTGTCTTTTAGTGAATTGAACGTTTCATTTATACCACTGTGTAATGAATCTTTTGAATGGTAAATTGAAATTTGTTTATGTAATTCTTCCTCCGTTAAAATTTCTTGAGCTCGTTTTGTACATTTGAAAAATTTTATATTTCACAGTGAGAAAAAATTTTAATTAATATACATTGTATTTTATGATATTCTGAGTCTGGTACTTCTGAAAAAATTCCTACTGTTCCTTTCTCTATATTATTTTGTAATTTTATTTCAATTTCATTTTCTGTGTCTGCTGGGTTTACTTCAATTATTTTTCTTCCATTGTGTATATTAATATTATCTGTTGCTGAATAGGTAATTATTATCTGAGTTTTATATTTATTAACAATATCATCTTTTATATAATAATGAATTAATTCTTCTTCTGCAGAATGCTGCGTATTTGTTAAATCAAAATTTGATTCTTCGTTATTTTGTGCATTTATTAAGTGTGCTGCTTCCTGTCTGCTCAAAAAATCTGCTACTTTATTGTCTTTACCTTTTAAATATATAATATCATAATCAAACTCCTGTAGTTTTAAAATCCATCTTTGATGTCTAGCTGTCATTTCTTTTCCTTTGTATTTTGAAATTAAGTATTTTATAGGGGCATGATCGGTTATAATTTGAAATTTATTTCCAATCAAATAGTGTTTAAAATAATTTACTGCATGTATAATAGACAAAAATTCTTTATCAATTGTACTATAATTTTTCTCATGTTTATTAAGTGTTCTTGAAACATAAGCAATTGGTTGTCCTTGTCGAGATAAAACTGCACCTATGGCGAAATCACTGGCATCTGTAGTAATTGTAAATGGTTTGTCAAATTCTGGATATTTTAATATTGGATGTGAACTTATGAGCGCTTTAAGTAGGGTTGTTGAATATTTTTAAAATATCGTATCGATATTTTAAGTTTTGAAAAAATATCAAAATGATATTTGATATTAAACTTTAAAAATATCGATATATCGATATTTTCGATATTTTTAAAACTTTTTACTACAATAACTTTACAATTCGACAAGAAAGAATAATAAAAATAACTATTTTAATATAATAATAATAATAATGACCAGTATTAAGTACTCAGAGTTTAATACAAAGAAAAAAAAAAAAACAAGTAAGAAAACTCTAGTCGAGAGTGCTCGACTAGATAATACCCTGAACCCAATTTTAATAAAATAAAAAAATAATCTGTACTGTGGTTTGGATTTTTGTAATTATCTTGATAATGCATCAATTTTAGTGCTGAAAATGGCAAAAAACTTCATTATTTTGACAAATAGTTAAATATATTGCTCTTGATTAGTACTAAAATTAATCCGTTTTCAAGATATTTACAAAAAGCCAGTGTCGAACATGACAAAAAGTTGACTTTTCTGGAGAATTACCCATATGGATAAATCAGAAAGTATACATAAGAATGTATGCGTGTAACGTTCAAAATGTACATATGTACATGTGTATATACATTGCATTGCCAAAAAAAATAATAATAGATGGCGCTTATATTAGTTGAAATTCGAAAAATGTTATATTATTAAATATCATTAAAAATAGACCCAACAAATAGAAGTTCCTCGATTAACAAGCATCACCTTAATTAACACAGACACTTCATAATTGTAAAAGAAATATATCAATGCCACTCGAAGCTGTAATAGCCATAGTAAATAAGTTCACTGCTAAAACGCCATCTAGCAAGTTTAAATTTTTAGACCATGCTAGACTAGTTTTGAATGTACATGTGGGCATACATATAGGAAAACCGCAGATGTCACGTGCTTTTGTTATTTGGGCAGAGTTTTTTTTTGTTCATTATTTTCTGTTGATTAAACGGAATAAAATATAATGGAAACAAAAACACTTTCAGAAATGACGCTATTAAATATTTGAAATTAAAAAAAACGCACTTATTCACAATTAGTTAAACTACTAACTGACTTTCAAAGGTATCAAATACAAAAGAATAAATAATAAGAAAGAATGAAATAATAAAAAAAAACAAAAATTAAAAAAAAGAAATTATGAAAGGCTTAGGCGAGGCTAGAACCTTCGACAGCCTAACATTCGTTGCATCCGTTTAGCCATCTACACCACGGCTCATTTGAACGGCAGTGTAGCGAAAACGAATGAAATTCGCCATATACGAAAGAAACACTAAAGCAGTGGCTGAAAATACAAATACAATTCAAAGACAATTCTAACGCAATTCAAAAACAATTGTGATTCTTAGAATTTGCACGCATAGCAACATAGAAAACGGCCCAAGATTTTTTGTGTGTATATGTGCACACGCATACGAAAATTGATTTGCATTGCTCAACGTTGCTTGCATTTCAATTGTTATTTTAATTGTTTTAAAATTTTTAAAATATATAATGGAATGTAATGAGAGTTTCAGCATATGATCTACATATTCTATTTGACATTTTAGGTTTTTTTTAGAAATCATAACTCTTTTACAATTAGCTTTACATGCACAAATACATATGTATGTATGTATGTATGTACATACATACATATGTGCGCCCGCAATGCGTCTTGCTGTGTCGCTGCCTTGCTTGCTGCGCCACATGGGCTTTGATGAGAAAACTTTATAGACTAATAATTCTGTTTCTAGATGGACAATCGTATTGATATGTTCAGATTAAGATTATGATATTCATATCTATATGCCAAACCAAACTGTATGTCTCTAGTATTTGAAATGCATTTTTTACACATTTGGGGGTGTGGGGGCGAATTGGGGACCGGAATCCAAAATCTGACAAAAACCGAAATTGTATTAAATTGGTATCTATATATATGCAGAAGACTTGGAGACTCTAACTCTAAAGATTAATTAGCTAGAATTTTATAACTGGTTCCCGATAATTTCGTTTATCGATAAATTTGCAAATATACAAGTTATCGAATTTCTGAAACAAACTCGTACTGCGCGCGCAATATACGGACCTAACACAAAAAGAATGAACTCTCTAGCTTTTGTATCTTCGAAAATCGACGCGTTCAAACATACGGACAGACGGACAGACGGACGGACAGACAGACGGACATGGCTATATCAACTTTTCTCGTCACCCTGATTAAGAATATATATACTTTATGGAGTCTGCCACGCCTCCCATTTTCAATGGGTTCAGGGTATAAAAAACGCGTTCTGACATGTGAGAATCCGTCATACGACTTCGTGAGCCGCAAACAACTCATTTTATTGGCGAAGCAAGTCGCTCCAAAGGCACCTAGCTACCAGGGGCTGATCGTAATTGATCTTCCATGGCCTTATGAAAATTCCAAAAAATTATCGGATAGCTTTCCCAAGAAGTTTGGGGCAAGCTGCGTTACATCTCAAGTTCCCTCTTCCGCAATGTGTACTTTCAATATTGACCTATTGTGGTCGTTTTCGAAGCTATCACCTTGGTCTTCTAAATTCATCATAATGTTGTTTTGTATATGCAGTTGTGTTACAACTTGTTTTTATTATTTTAGGGCATAAATTGCATTTTGCTGTTCCATTTTTTGAAATCTGAATAATTCGTTTTAGCCATTTTGATTCAGAATGTCTCACAATTTGTGTGACAATTTGTGTGACCAACGATATATCAAATATATCGCAAAAATATTCGATATTTGGGCAAAAAAAAATATCACGATATAAATATATTTTTTTTTGTATAAAAATATCGATATATTGATATTTTGATATATTATCAACAACCCTAGCTTTAAGATTTTCAAATGCATCTATAAATTGTGGATCATTTGTATTAATTGATACACCTTTTTGTAAATATCTTATCATTGGGTAAGCTATTTTGGAATAGTCTTTGATAAATTTTCTATAAAATCCTGTCATACCTAAAAATCCTTTTTTTTTTGTTTTTCAGTTTTTGGTAATGGAATTTCTTTTATTGCTTCTATTTTTTTTGGATTTGGTTTGAACCCTTCTTTTGTAAGAATATGTCCCAAATATTCTGTATGTTTCTTCATAAATGAGCATTTATCTGGTTGTATTTTCAAATTATGATTTCTAAGTACTTTAAAAATTTTTTCTAAAGCAATCTTGTGTTCTTCGAGTGTTGTTGAAAATATTAGAATATCATCAAGATATACTATACAAATTTTGTTTATATAATCCCTCAAAATATCATTCATTAAACGTTGGAATGTAGCTGGAGCATTTTTTAACCCGAATGGCATTCTAACATATTCATATAATCCCATTGGTGTTATGAAAGCAGTTTTTTCAATATCTTCTTCTGCCATTAGTTTTTGGTGATAACCTTTCGCTAAATCAAGGGTAGAAAAATATTGGGCTTTTCCAAGTTTATCTAATACAGCGTCCATAATAGGTATTGGATACTTATCTGGAACGGTTACTTGGTTTAGCCGCCTATAGTCTACACAGATACGATATTTTTGAATTCCTGAATTGTCCATTTTTTTCTTAATAACACATATAGGAGAGCTATATTTGCTTTTACTTTTTCTTATTATTCCACTTTTTTCCATTTCAATTATTTGCTTCCTTACTTCATCTTCATATTTTGGAGAAACCCTATAGAGTTTTGAATTTATGGGCTGATCTGTTGTGGTTTTAATATTATGCACTATTGTTTTAGTATTAGTTAACTGATCCCCTTCTTTAAAATATAACTTTTCATATTTTTTCGTAAGATTTTTTATTATCTGAAATTCTTCAGTATTGAGCTCTTCTAGCTTAAAGTCATAAATTTCACCTACTTCCATTACACAAACATCTTCTGATAATTTGGAAAGGAACGGAATTTCGACTCCATTGCAAAGCTTGATCATTTTGTTTTTAAAATCAATATTTTCCAAATTTGCTTGGATGAAGTCCATGCCCAATAGAAAGTCATATGATCTTTCCAGGGACATAGCCACCCATCTTATTCTTGCGCCCTCTGCATATTTAAATTCACTCGGTACTTTTGTTTTTACTAAATAGCTGTCACTTTTAATACTGCCATTAATAGTGTAAATGGTTTTTGAAATTTCTCAATTATTTATACTTTGATTCATGTATATTTTTGGTGTTTAGTATACTTATAGTAGATCCAGTATCTACTAAGATTAGAAAGGTATCTCCCTCAATAGTTCCTTTAATGAAAACTTTTCTTTTGTCCGAGGCTAATTGGTAAAAAACTCTTCCTGCATATTTTCATAATTTTGATCATTATTAATTTCCTCATTTATATTGTCTACACTCATTGCTTCTGGTTGTGGTTGCTGATTATTCTGATTTTGGCGAGTATTCTAACTTGTTTGTCTCATGTTTTGGCTTTGTTGTTGTCTGTTAAAATTTTGGTTTTGTCTTGCGTTTTGGCTTTGTTGTTGTCTGTTAAAATTTTGGTTTTGTCTTACGTTCAGACTTTGTTGTTGTATGTTTTGTCTTTGGTAATTAGTATTTGCTTGCTTATTTTCGTTTAAATTTCTGTCTGTCTGTGTCTTGTCTTAAGTTTTGGTTATTTTGTTCGTTGAATTGTCTGTTATTGTAATTCGATGAATAATTATTGTCTTTTTTTATACCCTGAACCCATTGAAAATGGGAATTCAGGGTATAATGGTTTTGTGAAAATGTATGTAACAGGCAGAAGGAGACGTCGCAGACCCCATAAAGTATATATATTCTTGATCACCATAAAAAATAAGTTGATCTAGCCCTGTCCGTCCGTCCGTCCGTCCGTATGAACTCGAGATTTCGGAAACTACAAAAGCTAGAGAGCTTAAATTTCACATGAACACTCGTATGTTAGCTACGCAATACGAGTTTATTTTGTTTTTTCGATAACTCGTCCCCATTTCCAAATTATCGATAAAAATCGAAAATTCGTTTACATTTTTTAGGTTTTTTGGGTATAACTTCTACACCGTTTCAGCTAGAGACTTCAACTTTATATACTTAGATAGATATTATGGATACGCAGATTTTGTAGTTTTTAGATTTTGGATGCCACGCCCCCTTCGCCCCCAATTTGGAAAAAACGCATTTCAAATACTAGAGATTTGCAATTTAGCACATAGGTAGATTTGGATACTCTTGATCTACTCTGAAAATTTCATGAAGATCGTCTATTTAGAAATGGAGTTATAGGCGTCCAAAGTTCAGCCCAACCCACCCCCAAGACAAAGCAGCAACTGCGCAGTTAGCAGCGCGAGCGCTTATAAGTGCGTAAAGAAGAAGAGTATCACTTTTTTGCAGGGTTCAGGGGATTTCGTAGTCGAGCAGTCTCGACTAGAGCCTTCTTACTTGTTAATAATAATTTTTTATTTAAATTTCCAAAATTTAGACCAACAAAATTAGAAAGTTCATTTCTTACATCTGATAAAGTTGTTTTATTCATTAAGGCAATTGCCATCGGACCACATGCTAATTCTTTAACTCTTTGAATTAATAATCCACTTAGAATATCAACAAGTCTACTATTATTTTCAAAGACCGAAAAATCAGTAATTTCTTCAACAAGTGTTCTTATTTTAATATCAAGATCTCTTACGCTTGTTACTCTCAGGTTATTGATCTTCCTAGTTAATCCCATCTGATCTATTCTTGGTCTATAATGATGTCTCAAACGATTTTTGCACTCCGTCCAATTTGTTGGTGGGTTAATACTAAGTATAGTTCTAGCCTGACCTTGAATCTTGGTGTTAAATATGACAGTGAACACCTGGCTGTTGTCCTCGTATTCCTCCATTATCTGGTCCACTGCGGCCACGAATCCGTGTAGAGTTCCCTCCTGTCCATTGAATATCGGCAAGTACCTCGTCTCCGCACTTCACTGATTTGTTGTTGATTTGCCATTTTTGATTATTTTTTATTTTCTTTATCTATTTTTTTTTTCGCTGTACAGTTTTTATTAATTGTTTCGTTATCTTGGATATTTATGTCCGAAGTTTCCACAATTATTTATCTGTACTTTATATTTTTAACACAGCTTTTAATTGTTTCGTTGCTTGGATTTATATGTCCGAAGTTTCCACAATTATTTATCTGTATTTACTATTGTAACACTCAATTTTTTATTTTGTTCACTTTTACAAGATTTCACAAAACTTTATTTTTCGTGTTACTCCGATTACCGGCTGCGCCAATTATGTACTTCTTTTTTTAGATTAATACATGTTCTTTATTTGAGGCATAGAATACAACTGAGCGACTTATTCAATTCTAAGGGGTTTTTTATATAATTCTTTTTGTTTCCAATCATGGTGAAATACTCTTATGCTAAGCAGCGGAGGCTGCGATAATTGTTTATGTTTACAATATTGGAGCGGCGTCTTATTACTAAAGTGTGTTTATATTATGCAGCTGGGCTGTGACCAAAAAGTGTCAAATAGCCTTTGATAGCTAGTGGAGGCTGCGATGCTTGTTTATATTATGTAGCTGTGACAAATATTATTGTTTACAATATTGGGTCTGCTCTTGAGTTAGCAATAAGTGTCCGTTATTCTTATGATACTTATGGCTCAAGAGTTTTTTACATTAAGGAAGATTGTAAGCCTTTAGTGTCGACTGTAGTTCTTGGAAATGCAGCTAATGGTATGGTGTCAGCTGACGCTGTGAGAAGTGATGCTGATGGCAAAACTCGCGTGGTTTTGCATGTACAGTTTCTTATGCGTGCAGAAACGAATCGAATAATTCTTGGAAGATAATTCGTTCGAAGAAGGGCTTTTCATAGTCGAGCAGTTTCGACTACAGCTTTCTTACTTGTTCAACTTGGATGTCATGCAATCGTAAATGCTTCCTTAAATTAAAAACTCGATCGTTTTTCAATATGCGAAAACATTTTGTGCATTCAACATGCTCCTCATCACTTTCAACAAAATAATTTAAAACGTGTAGAGTTTTCTTATGCTGCTCCATGTTTGCTCACGAATAAATTTTTGAACGTGCCAAAAGTATTTTGCTACAACTTCTCATCAAACACATAACGGAACTTTATGAACTAGCAAAAACAATCGAAGGCCGAATTGCAATAAGAATATCGTTACAAAGAGCAGTAGTCAATTGCGTTTGCTCTGCTCTCATCTCGCTTTCGTTTTTCGGCTATCGCTCTGCTGAAGCGTAGTCGTTAATTTCGTTTCGTGCTATTGCTACCGCTACAGATTTGAGTACAACAAACTCCGAGAGCAGAACAGAACTCTTACATATTTTCGTTCGACTATAGCTCTGCTACGGCTCCCGTCATAAACGAGAGCGGTAGCCAGAGCATAGTCATATTTTCATTGCTCTTGCTGCTACGAAGTAGTTTTTGCGAACACTATTAACAAGTAAGAAAGCTGTAGTCGAGACTGCTCGACTACGAAATCCCCTGAGCCCTTCTTCGAACGAATAAGATTCCAAGAATGCTTCGTTTCGATTTTCCACGCTTGTAAGCATGTACATATGTATGTGTGTAAGCAATGCAGGCGGCTTGCTGCATGTCTGCATGTCTCTAGTATTTGAAATGCATTTTTACACATTTGGAGGTGGGGGGAATTGGGGACCGGAATCCAAAATCTGACAAAAACCGAAATTGTATTAAATTAGTATCTAACTATATGCAGAAGACTTGGAGACTCTAACTCTAAAGATAATACGGACCTAACACAAAAATAATGAACTCTCTAGCTTTTGTATCTTCGGAAATCGATGTGTTCAAACAAACGGACAGACAGACAGACGGACAGATGGACATGGTTATATAAACTTTTCTCGTCACCCTGATCAAGAATATATATACTTTATGGGGTCTGCCACGCCTCCTTCTGCCTGTTACATACTTTTAACAAAACCATTATACCCGATTTCCCATTTTCAATGGGCTTAGGGTATAAAAAAAAATGTGTGCTACTGCTACGGAGCATTTGCATTGTTTTTCATTTCAGCTCTCTAGCTTTTGTAGTTTCCGAAATCACGACGTTCATACGGACGGACGGACGGACAGACGGACAGACGGACAGGGCTAGATCAACTTCTTTTTTTATGCTGATCAAGAATATATATACTTTATGGGGTCTGCGACTTCTCCTTCTGCCTGTTACATACATTTTCTCAAAACCATTATACCCAGAATTCCCATTTTCAATGGGTACAGGATATAAAAACATATTACTGGTGTGCACAAAATAAAATTAGATTATCAAGACAATGAGTTCTCTTGTTCAGAAAACATATCACAACCC